>BHFT01031933.1:0-28357 GCA_004320025.1 Laticauda laticaudata
TTTGATAGGATGCTCTCAATTTTGACCATTTGTTGTCTGTTTGACAGGAATGCTTCTATCCAGTTATGCAGGTGTCCGTTAAAAATTTTAAAAGCTAGTAGACTGTTAATCCTGGACCATATCTTATTTGATTAAATTCACCAACAGCTTAAATGAGGCATGGCATTAAATAAGAATCCAGGTTAGGATTAGTAATGGTTTATTACCACAGTTGACTAATCACCAGAATTAAATCTGTGTTTGAAATGTGGACAGTCCTTCCTAATGACACCTAAAGTGTATCTGAAATGGTTCAATCTAGTATTCTAAATTTATCTGCATATTCATGAAAATTGGTTTCTTTCTCCTCACTATTTCTACTCTAAGGTAGATAACAATTAGTATAAATACTTCACATAATCAAAACAACATTAACAAAACAAATTAAAAACCACAGCGGCAAAATGAAATAATTTGAAAAGCCTAGGAAATTAATCTCTCTCTGAACATTTGGTTTCCCTAATATATAATATGGGGAAAACATTCCAAAGCATTCCAGAGGTAGGATAGATTGACCACAGTGGGGTCCTTGGTGCTCACTGAGTTTGTTGTTTTCTTGCAGATGTTTCATTACTTAACTAGGTAACATCTTCAGTGCTAGAAGGGAATGGGCTTTGCTCTCTGTTTAAATACTAGTGGCCACATGTTGACCATAAGTTGAATAATCATGGAGGACATCGAATTCAGTCCAGTACTCCACATAAATTCTGCAGTCCAGGATTCATCTTCCATGTCTTCAAAATAGCCTCAGTTGAAATATCTCTAGCAGGAAAACCCTCCAGCTTCAGTAGCATTTCCCTGATTTTTAAATATTTCCCTGGCTTAAGATCCTTCCTTAAATTTCTTCCCAGCAAGGTCCTCCCACCTAATTCTACCCTCTGAAGCAGTGGAGATTGCTCTATCTTTTTCATTACGATCCTTCACATATTTAAAGAGAGTCCTTAAACATTTCTAAGACAGACAAAAACAGAAATGGCTTCCAAGTTGCAATCTGCCTTTTTTTTCTAGAAGGCAAGGAATAGAACTTCAGAAATAACACTATTGGTGATACAAGTCGAAGGGCAGCCTAATATGTGTGACCATGGTCTTTGATTAGTACTCTGATCTCAATGTACATACAATTGTAAAAGTAAGGAGCAACATTTTGAATATTGATGACAAGAAAGAATCAGATATTTTAAGAAAGAGGGTTGCAGTCAAGATGGGGATAGTTATAAAAGACACAATCACATAAATTCACCTAGTATTGCTGACATATATTTGTACAATAGAAATAAGACAACCTTTATTGTCACTTTTTTCTGTGAACACACTAAAACACACACACATAAAACACACACACATACCTACATGCTATACACATATGTGCTATATATATACACACACATATTGTTAGATGCAAAGTCATGTCTGACCCATCATGACCCCATGGGCAACGTTCCTCCAGGCTTTCCTGTCCTCTATCATCCTCCAGAATCCATTTAAGATCACACTGACTGCTTCAGTGACTCCATTCAGCAACTTTATTCTTCTTCTTTTGCCCTCAATCGTTCCCAGCATTAGGCTCTTCTCCAATGAGTCCTTCCTTCTCATTAGGTGGCCAAAGTCTTTTGAGATCCATCTTCTGGATCCAGCCTTCTAAAGAGCAGTCAGGGTTGATCTCCTCTAGGACTGACCGGTTTGATCACCTTGCTGTCCAAGGGACTCGCAGGAGTCTTCACCAGCACCATAGTTCACAGGCCTCAATTTTTTGACGCTCAGCCTTCCTTATGGTCCAACTTTCACAGCCACACATTGTAACTGGGAAAACCATGCGTTGACTCTACACACTTTTGTTGGCAGGTTAATATCTCTACACACACATACCTGCATACTATACACCCACTTTACCTTAGCTGCTATGAGTTTAGAACAGATCTCTGCAGTCAGTTTGATGGCTTGCTGTGCTCATGAAGTTGAAAACAGCCCTTTTAGATATTCCAATAGTTTGCCATTTGTATCACTTGCATTATGCTTGAATATCAGTTCATAAAGAACCATGGCTATAAACACTATCCAAGGCACAGTATATTATGGAATATAAGGAACACTTAGCAGCTGCAGAGCTAAATATTTGCCTTTGGTAAAAATGTATGCATTACAAATGCGTCAGATACTTTGCTAGTATTTTAACAGTTTTCTTCCCCTTTGTCACTAGGACCAATTCTGATTCTGCCCTTCACCAGAGCACAATGACCCCCACTCAGACAGAGCCTTTCTCAGCTGGGTCACAGGATATGCAGCAAAAAAGAGGTGATTAAAAAAAAAAGCAAGCACAATCCAGGAGTTGTGAAAAAAAAGCTGCAAATTTGCCTGTAAACTTTGTTAGAGGTGGGTGGGGGGAGGAATTGGATAGATGCAGAGAAGATTGTGAAATTTCACATTAGAAAAATGTCATCCAAAAGCTGAAGTTATTTTGGCTATTTATGTATTTGATCCTGAAGAGGAAATAGAAATGGACTCACTGAAAACATGGAAAGTATGCTAATGCTTATGTTCATACAAAACAAAGATAATGTATCATAATGAATCATGACAAATAATAGTTGGGTTCCTCTCCCATCCCCCAAATTCTTGAATCTCCAAATAAATCAAATAAATAAAGTGAATAGAGTAATTCAAATTACTAGGTTAGGTGGACTACTAGTAATGTGATCAAGTCCAAGGCAACTTCCTATATTCATCTGACTTTCAGGGATATGCTGAGAGGATCAGCATTTAAGAGTACAACTCTGAACTTTCAGCTATTTCTCCAGAGTCATACAATGATATAGGTCAGCAGTCGCTAACCGATGGGCCGTGAAAAATTTTTGGTGGGCCGCAGAGAAATTTCACCCCCAGAGCACCCCCACAATACAATTAATCCAGGCTGTGCAGAAGCACAAGGCTGACCCTCCCATATGGCCCACGGGAACTCTCCCCACCCACTCATTCCTTACTCGGTAAACTTGCCTGCTAAATTGCTATTTTTCTTTTTCCAACTATCATCTGTTCTGCTGTGCCAGGAGATTTAGATTAGCTAGGAAGCAGGAAATGGTTGGATTTCTTGCTTTCTAGCTAGTCTTTAGATCTTTGGCTCAGCACAGCCGAACCTCCCTTAGGACTGAAGGTTTGCTTGCAAGCAAATTCAGTGCAAACTCACGGCAAGCAAATTTGAGAGACTGAGCTAGTCGATGGCAGATAGATAGATGATTTGAATGATTCTGTGAACAACTTAATCTGCCTGCTTTGCCTGATTTTGGGTAAAAGTTGCTCTTTTTTAAAAAAAAAATCAATATTTACATGCATGGTGTGTTGTGAGTTAATTTTGTGAGTTTGCTTGCTGGCAAATTTTATGTGACAGACTGAGCTAGCCGATGGCAGATAATAGATCTCTGAATGAATCTGTGATTCTGTGAGCAACTCAGTCTGCCTGCCTGCTTTGCCTGATTTTGGGTAAAAGTTGTTCTTTTTTTAATAAAATATTCAATATTTATATAAATATTTATAATATTTACCTACAAGCCATGTCCAGCCAGTCATATGACCACCAAGTCATACCCACAAATTATGTCATGCCCACAGAACCGGACAGTGGTCCCTGGGATCTAAAATTATGAGTTTGGTGGTCCCTGAGGCCCAAAAGGTTGGTGACCCCTGATATTGGTAATCTAGTATCCATCAAATCTGAACTTCACACCAAGTTAGTATTAAAGTTGGATTTGGCCTACTACTTATTTCTTGCTGACAAGTAGCAGCCCTTCTGGACTTCTTGATGTGTTTTTTCTAAATTAAAGATGCCAGAAGTTTTGTCACAGAGCTGTGTATGATCTTTGAAAAATGCCCTCTGCTGAATGTAACTCTGCCTGAGTAACAGCGGCCTTTATTTTCCTGATAAGAGTGAATTGATCTTCAAGTCTTGGTCTTCTTCCCTCCCCCCTATAGTTCTTAACAACTGTCCACTTGCTTCACATGAGCTTTGAAGAGTGGAGGGACTGTATACAGGCACACAAGCCTTCTCTGAGTTTTGCCCTCACTGTCCTTCTAAAAGGATTTTTACTTAACATTTGCTTGATTGTGAGGAAAATGTTTCCTAATAAAAGCAGAGCACTCAACTGTGCTGAAGCTTCTTCTTTTATTCGAATGATGGGGGAATCCCTTCTGTTCCCTCCTTCAATATTGGGATCAGAAACTGAGGAAGTGATGTGAGGGACACAGCCTGCCTCCATTTTTAGCATGCACAAGAACTATAAAGTTAAGAGAGCTCATAGAGAACAAAAGAGATGGGATAGCCCTACAAAGAATTCTTTCTACTCACTTCTCCTCTTTCCCAGGCATTTTCAGAGCACACTTGGCTGATATATTCTTTCTCACACTGTAGTCTTATTACTGACGGTTCCAGGCATGGAGGAAGATACATCAGAGACAGAGAAAAATCTTTCAAAACAAGGATGGGATGCTAAGAAGGTACTGGCACTAATTTTGTGGAGTATATGAGCTACTGACACCATTGAACTGTCAGAGATAGTAAAGCTTTCTTCTTAGAATATAGCACATACATAGAAGTGAAAGGAGCTATTTCAGACTTTAAAGTGAATAGTATGTTTGGTGTATAAACCAGGGCTGAAATTCTGTAAATGCTTTTTAATCTAATTTTCAAGCAGCCAGAAATGGAATTTTGTGTAACCGATTATAGCATATTCCAACAATTTGGTTTTCTGTTATGCTTGGTTTCTCAAGGGAGATGGGGCAACATTGAAATCCCCCTCTTTTACATCCCAGCTTGCCAAAAATATGATTTTTATCAGCCACCGCATTCTCCATTTATGTGAAGGCATGTGGTAGAATTGGTAGCTGAAGTGGAGGGTGGAGTTAAGGGACTGATTAGCTTTCAATTCCTGCAAGGGAGGAAGTGACAGAAACCCTATCCCACTCTCTCACCCTTCTAAATCCTTGGAGTGTTTATTTGGTTGTTCTCAAGAGAGTGAAGTCAGTTTGGTGAGATTCTTGTAAATAGGCGAGCAGCAATAAAGAAACTTCTCTGATCAGCTAATGGTGTTGTCCTGGATCCTTGCACCTGACAGCATGAAATAGTTGGTTGTTAGTTGGAAAAGGTGGACTAGGAGAATCTCCCAGTTCTTCTATGGAGACATTTTTTCCATCAGTAAATAAGTGCAGTTGTCGTACAACTGTCTGGGTTGGTCCAGATGGGAAGGAGCTTGACATCTCTTCTTTGATATAATGACCTTTTGTTTGTTTTTGCAGCTTAGTGTCTCATGCTGACCTACTCTTCTCTGTTCTCTTTCAGACAGGATCCTCAAGGCCTAAATCTTGTGAAGTTCCAGGAATCAAGTATGTTTAAGGGGAAGGGTATATTTGCCTTCTGGGTAAATATGAAATCAGCATCATCATTTTGTGAAAACAAATCTGTGTCCTTTGGTGTGTATGTGTTTTTAGTAGAATGGAATAAATGAAAAGCCCAATGTAATAGCTTGCAATAATTTTAGTAGTTACAGTTCAATAAGGAATAGCAAGAATACCAAAGCAAGATCATGCGTCTTTTTATATCTGGCTTGGCACATTTTCTGCAATGCCTAAAATAACAAATGTTATTGCAAGTCACGCTCCCTATTAAATAAAGTTGAGGATTGTAGTTGTATCAAACAATTCACACTTAATACAGTTCTCTATAATTCAAGTCAAACATTGTGGCTTATTGTAATAGAGATAAGATTTGACATTAGGGACATGCACAAAATAGGAACTTTGCTTTATTTCAAACCTGAAATAAGTGATTGTGGCCCAGAAGTTCAGCTGAATAGAAATTCAGAACATTTTACTTGATGGGAGTTTTGGCTACTCCCCCCCAAAACCTAGAGTCTTCTTAATGGGGTAAATATGATCTGGGTTTTAAATTGTACTCAAGGCAGATCTTGTTTGTAGAAATCCTTCAATTTCTGTAATAGGCACTTAGCTTGATTACATTTTTTTGAGAAATCTTTAAAAATAATTATCATTTTCGAGAAAATTATTTTAAGTACCTATCTATTTAGACTCCATTGTATTAGATAGCTAACTTCTATTAAGATGGTGGTTGTTTATAAGTGCTGTGTTGAAGAAAATCCTTACTTTTTGCCAGAAAGGAGGATGCAGTCGATGAAATTGTCATGATCCAGATTCCAGGCAGGAATCATCACCCTGTTTATCCCAAAGGTGCTTTTTTTCCCAAGAGGCAATTAGATTTTCTTGTTTTTAAGAGTTGTGGTGGTACAGGTAGAAGGTAGTACTTCAGGCTACTTCTGTTGACTGCCTGCTGTCAGCAGTTTGGCAGTTTGAATCTCACCAGACTCAAGGTTCTCAACCTTCCATCCTTCCAAAGTGGGTAAAATGAGGACCCAGATTGCTGAGGAGCAATATGCTGATTCTCTAAACCACTTAGAGCAGTGGTCACGGCCAACTGGTGGGCCACAAGAAAATTTTGGTGGGCTGCAGAGAAATCTCACCCCCCAGAGCACTCGTCCAAAGCAATTGATCCAGGCTGCGCAGGAACACAAAGCTGCGCCTCCCACATGGTCCGCAGAAACCCTCCCTGCCCACTCCTTACCTGGCAAACTTGCTTGCTAAATTGCTATTTTTCCTTTTTCCGACCATCAGCTGTTCTACTATGCTGGGAGGTTTAGATTAGCTAGAAGCAGGAAATGGTTGGATTTCTTGCTTTCTAGCTAGTCTTTAGATCTTCGGCTCTGCTTTTAAGCACAGCCAAACCTCTCTTAGGACTGAAATTTCTATTATTCAGTGCAGATTCATGGCAAGCAAAGTTTATGTGACAGACTCAGGTAGCCGATGGCAGATAGATAGATCACTGAATGATTCTGTGAGCAACTCAATCTGCCTGCCTGCTTTGCCTGATTTTGGGTAAAAGTTGTTCTTTTTTAAATAAAAGATTCAATATTTACATAAATATTTATAATATTTACCTACAAGCCATGCCCAGCCAGTCACATGACCACCAAGCCATACTCACAAATTAGGCCATGCCCACAGAATTGGTTAGTGGTCCCTAGGATCTAAAATTATGGGTTTGGTGGTCCCTGAGGTCCAAAAGGTTGGCGACCCCTGGACTAGATGGTGAAGAATGAAAGGATTTATACTCCTTGGAGACAGCTGGTCATTTGCATTCTTTTAGTGAGTTATTAAGGCCAACTGGAGGTTAATTTTTTGACAATTTTCTAAAAGGATGCAAATGACCAGCTGTCTGCAAGGAGTATATATCCTTCCATTCCCCACCATCCAGTCAGAGCTGAAGAAGCTTCTTGGATGAGAAGTGAAACGTCTTCAAAGAAAAACAAGAAAGTCCAGTTGCCACTTGGAAGAAGAAAAAAGCACCTTTGGGACAAGCATGACCTGGATGACTGAGAATCTCCACAGACAATCACTCTGTTTAGTTCTGTGAATTCCAATAAATCAGTAGGCCTTGGCCTACATTTAACAAAATATCCTTTTCTCTGTCTTTGTCATAAATGCAGCATCTTTCCATCAGCTGACCAAGAAAACACTACTGCCCTTATCCCTGCGGCTCACAACACTGGGGGCTCACTGCCAGACCTGACAAATATCCACTTCCCTTCTCCTCTCCCAACACCGCTAGACCCAGAAGAATCCACTTTTCCCTCCTTGAGCAGTTCCAACAGCACCGGGAACCTCACTGCCAATCTGACGCACATGGGGATCAGCACAGCCAATCAGGGTAAGGCGTTTGCAGGCACATACAAATGCATTCTAGCACAACATCTTGCAGTCTCGTCCATGTTATTTATTTTCAGCCAGGCAGGACTGTTTTCTTAGTTACGACTGGACTGAAAAAAAAGTGACTCCGACTGGTCCCTCATACTTATAACCATTGCAGCAGCCTCACAAAATTTGGGCACATGGCAACCTGGCATGTATTTACACCAGCTGCAGAATCCTGGGATCAGGCAATCCTCATTTGCAACTTTCCCAGCAGGTGTTTGATAAGCACAATCAAGGAGGCAAGTAGGATTCATTTAACGGATCGTGTGATTCACTTAACTGCAGTGATTCGCTTAACAACAGTGGCAAAAAGGTTGTAAAATCTGGCACAACACACTTAACAACAGTTTGCATAGCAACAGAAATTCTGGTCCCAATTCTGATTGTAAGTTCAGGACTACCTGTATTAGGGTTGGGGGCAATCTGCTTTAGATTTTTTTTATCCCATCTTTTTTATTTTTATAAATAACTCAAAGCACAAATATACCTAATATTAAATACTTAGACCCACTACTAGCCTGAAACCATCCAGATTTGTTTGACTGTGAGGTCTTATTTAGCATGCTGCCTGAAAATCATTGATATTTTAATTCACAGCAGATCTGGAGGGTACAAGTTTGGGGAAGAGTGATTTAGCAAAGATTTTATTGATTTATTAAATGTATATGCTGTTCATCTCACTAATGAAGTATCTCTAGAGATGGGAAGAGGAGCAAAACTCAGGTCCTCCTTCCTTTGAAACATTTGATTCAATTTGATCCCAATGACATTTTCAAAAGCTGTTTTTCAGCCTGTTTTGTGAGAAAAGATGTGATAGAAATATTAATAGTATTCTGACTCTGCCCCATAAGAACAGAGGTAGCTCTCGACTTTCAACAACAATTGAGCCCAAAATTTCTGTTGCTAAGCGAGATGTTTGTTAAGAGAATTTTGTTCCATTTATGAACTTTCTTGCCACAATTGTTAAGTGAATCACTGCAGTTGTTAAGTGAGTAACACAGTTGTTAAGTGAATCTGGCTTCCCCAATGACATTGCTTGTCAGAAGGTCACAAAAGAGAATCACATGATCCCAGGACACTGCAACTGTCATAAGTATGAACTGGTTGCCAAGCACCTGAATTTTGACCAGATGACCCGGGGATGCTGCAGTGGTCATAAGCGTGAAAAACAATCATAAGTCACTTATTTAGTGCTGTTGTAACTTTGAATGGTCATTAAATGAACTATTGTAAATCAAAGACTACCTGTAGTTTTGAAAATCCTTTTGGAAAATCCCTCTGAAATCTTATTGCTCCTGCTAATTTTCTCTGTTGGAGACAGGAATGACAACAACGTCAGCCTCTTCCCAGCAACACCGGCAGCCAACCGTCAGTCCCCTCTCACTGAACACAGATTCAAGGAGAAGCCAATCCCAGCAAGTGTCTCCGACGCTTTCACCTCTTTCACCGATTACTCAGGTACAAGAGGGAATTCTACGGGGAGGAAAGGTGGGCTTGAAAGCTGTTGCATAATAACATCATAGACCCAATCCGTAATGAATGATCCAAACTGGGAACCTTTGCCAGTATAGCAACTCTGATAATAATGTTGCTTGAATTAGTAATTTTACCTTCAACTGTAGATTTGGTGGTTTTGGGAAGGATAAACCAGTTCTAATTCCATATCGTCCCTTTGATTGAGGTTATTTAACCATATCTTGGTGGAATGCCAAACCACGATGGGCAATCTGTTACCCTCCAGATTTTGGATTTCATCAACCATCATGAGATTTGCCTTCCAAAATGCCAACTTCTGGTTATTTTTGCACTGACCCATTTTAAATGTACTTGTGCGGAAATCAGACATTCTATTTGCAGACAGTAAGAAATTAATTAATTAGAAATCATTGTGCCCAATGCATTGACTTATCAACTGAACTCAGCTCCAGTGATTGAGGCAAGATGGGCAGCAAGCAAATCAAAAAATAAATTTGTTAGTCATATTTAGAACTTAGTATGCTCTGTGAATTCCAGGATTGGCCTGTAAGTAATGGTTTGCAGCTCATATTGTGTTACTCTAGCAAATAGTAGTTAATGCATAATTAGTAAACTATTGATAGAAGAGAATATTTGTAGCTCATGGTTAAACTGTGGGATCCTTTGTGCTCTCAGAGCTTGGTTTTTTTCTTGCAGGCATTTCATTACTCAAGTAGGTAACATCAGTGTACTGATGATGTAACCTAGTTGGGTAATGAAACGTATGCAAGAAAACAAACAACCTCCAAGAGCACCTAAGACCCCTTTAATAAACTATGGTGAAATAAACCATTGCACAATGTTGTGTGCGAGCCTAGGACAACTCAGCATGGCCAATTTGCTACAGGACAATTTGTTACAGCCAACTCACTGTGGCACATCTCGCTGCGGGACAAGAGTTACATTAATGTTGAAGAAATGGTGGAATAGAATCATTAAAGAAAGGATGCAAAAGGAGGGACAAAATGAAATGTGAATGACAGAAGATAAAATATTTTTAAAAATATTTTAAATTGAATTGTTGAATTGTCCTGCAGCAAGTTGTCCCACAGCAAGTTGTTCCACAGTGAATTTGCCGCTGCAAGGTTGGGCATTGCGAGTTGGCCACAGCAAGTTGTCCCATTCCGTTGCATGCACACTCATTCCATAAATAGGTACATGGAGCCTGGGAAATGCTAAAAAGCCAGACTGTTAGAATAGGAACATTCTCGCTTCCCCAAAAGACTAGTAGAGTTGAGTGTTTCCTTCACCCCAAGAATTCTGATTCCATGGCACTGATGTCCTTTTCTGTCCTTTTCTTCTTAAGGCTGTGGCGTTGGATGCACTCTCCATGGAACAGCAGCTTCCCCCCTACCCGTTCTTCACCCAGACAAGCGCGCAGCAGCAGCAGCCACAGACCCAAGTGGCGAGTGCTTTACCACCCAATGCTTCTCTGATGCAGACCTCGGGCTTGCAGAGAGGCGTTCAGCTCCCCCCGCTCTCAGTCTCTATCCCTTCCACAATCCCACAGTCTCCTCCGGGCAGCCAAACCCAGACTTCGATGGGGATAGACATCAATTCGGTAAGCTTGATTGGGAAGAGGAGTTGGGACCTCCAGCTTCCTAGACATTTCAGACAAAAACATAGGAAACAAGAAGAAGCTTGGTCAGAACTGTCTGTTTCCTGAAAAGTGTATGGTTTTGGATATGTTGAGACTGCAATTCAAAACTGCACAGAAATATGTGGTTTATTGCCAGTCCTCCCTCGTAGCCTTTGGAAAACATAGTCTTCCAAATATCATAGAGACTTCTGTGAAGGGACTGGATTAGAAATCTTATCAGAGGTAAATGTGGTTCTCAAAAGCCTTGGATAGGGACTGAGTTTTTGAATAATTTTGAGATAAAGTTTCCACCTGGAGGGAAATCAATACCTCCCATAAGTTAAGCTTGATGACCACGCAGATATGTTCACATTAAGTTGATCTCGGCAACAACCTAGAAATGGTTTGTCTGGGCCATTTCCCAGAAAGTTTTTTTCAGGTAGGATCCCACTGCTGGTTTGAATCATCTAAGTCCAATATTTCTCAATCTTAGCCACTTGAAGATGTGTGGATTTCAACTTCCAGAATTCCCCAACCAGTGTGCTGGCTGAAGAATTCTGGGAGTTGAAGTTCAAACATCAAGTGTCCAAGTTTGAGTTACATTGATCTAGCTAACTAGAAGCTTCAGTGCCTATTAACTCCAAGCAGATTGTTAACTCCAGCTGAACATACAGAGTTGCTTGATGTATTTGCTGTTTGTTTCCAACCCCAAAGAAGCTTTCTTTTAATCTGTCACATATAGCTAATCATTTTTTTTAAATTGGTATGGATGATTGCATCTCTCTTTCCCATTTTCTGCAGACTCTCCCTTCTTCTGCAAGGAGTTTGGAAATTTCCATTTTAGGTTAATTGTAGCTTCACAGCTAATCCTTGAACCACACTTAATGGTTTGAAATGAGCCCTCAAGCCATGGCTTATGGTAGAATTGTTTTTCCCAGGAAAAACGTGCTTTACATTTATCATATCTGTTCAGCTTGATTGTGTCCTAACCTGCAAAATCATTAAGATCAAAAATCATCGCTGGCTGGGGAATTCCAGGAGCTGAAGTCCACAAGTCTTAAAGTTGTAAAGACCAGACATCCCTGACTTAAAATGTGGCTTTCACTCAGAATAAATTGCATTAAGCAATGACCTTTCATGATATTTAGACACAACCACTAGCCAAGGTACCAGTGATTTCAGGGTTGTGTGTGTGACAAAATGCTATCTCCCTGTTTTTCTGCCTTCCATATTCTAACATTAGGCGTGCCTGGTGGCTTTTTTTTAAAAAGAAAGATTGTATTACTGTGGCACTAGCCATTCTTAATACTTTGCCACTTTGTACTGCTGTGTCTGTTCTGCATCTCACAGGGGGTGGGTGGTTGGTCCCATCCTTTGGAGAAGGAGACTGTTCACCTAATAAATCTTTGGAAATTCAAACAGAAGCATGAGAATGCATGTGAATTCCATAACCTTTTCCACAGGTTCCACTGAAAAACAATTTGTGCAAGTCGATGTGTTCCACCTTATGGACTGCACATATATGAAAGAAACACAAAAATTGAAGTAGAGGGGGGTTCTCCCCTCCAAGCTGGGGTTTCAGAGTATTGTGGTTATATACTCAGTCCCCACAAAGCTGGAAGAAGCATCTCAAAGCAGCATCTCAAACCAGAATCATCCTGGGTTGTAACAGAGTCCCCTTTTATTCTGTGGAGATTCTCAGTCATCCAGGTTATAGTTGTCTCAAAGGTGCTTTTTCAAAAGGCAACTGGACTTTTTTTCCTTAAGGAAGAAGATGACTTTTTACTCCCTGTCCAAGAAATTTCATAGGTTCTGGAAGAATGGTGAAGGCGATGGGAGGATTAGGTCTGACAGGATTGGGAGGGAGAGGGTTGGAAGGTTCACATTTCTTTGCAGTCATCTGGTTGTTGGCGCTCTCCCTGAGAGCTCTTGAAACCACTTGGGGCTTTTTTTTGTGCCCTCAGAGTCACCTGTATCAGTGTGCAAATGGGAGTGGAACTGCTGAAAGGACTGTGTTGTAGACATTGGATTGTGTTGTAGTCTGCATTGTAAATGCTTCTAGGATGAGAAGCGAAACGTCTTCTCCTTCCTCAAGGAAAAAACAGTCCAGTTGCCTTTTGAGAGAAGCCCTTTTTAGGTTCATGACTTCTCCGAGCATTGTTGGACCGTACTGTGTGCTGCTGAATTCATCCAGGACTATTCTTGCCTTCTGTTCTCTTCTCATTTTCCTCCCCCCCGCCCGCCCCTACCTGTACATGAAAGAAACCTGTGTTTTCTCTCCCTCTCCTCCTGTTCCCCACAGTCTCTAACACTGTGTCCTTCTGTAGGGCTCACTCCAGCAGTACCGCAGCAATGCTGGCTCCCCAGCCAACCAGTCTCCCACTTCTCCTGTCTCCAATCAAGCTTTCTCTCCTGGCAGCTCCCCTCAAGTAAGGGACTGTATGCTTCTACGGCCTTTGGATTCCATGCTTCTCATATATTTTCTTGCCTCTTCTTAACTTTGTTCCCCTCCATCCAGCTTTTTGAAGAGTTTCAAAAATAACGCTCCGTCAAGTTGGGTGGGTTACGTTTAAATGACTGGGATCCCTTGGGGAATTCCTTCTTGCCAAAATCTGATGCCACCTGACCTGACCTCTGTTCCTCCCATATTAATGTCTGCCTTATTGTGTTAATTACCTTTTGAATGCTGCCCTTCTCTAAAAGGTTAGGATACCATTCTTGGCTCAAAAAGCATGCCAAAATATATCGCTGTTCAGAATTAAACTATGTTTTTAATGCACTTTATTCATCTATCTATCTATCTATCTATCTATCTATCTATCTGTCTATCTATCTATCTATCTATCTATCTATCTATCTATCTATTTATTTTGACTGCCCAACTCTGGTGAACTCTGGGCGGTGTACAAAATACATTGACAGATGCATATTGGAGGGGGGATATAAGTATGGGTTGATGTGATTTTTGTGCTTTTGGAATCTTTAAAATGTTTACCGAACAAACATGTAGCAGAACTATGCCGCTGTATATAAGCCAAGTTTTTTTTGTTGAATTTTGTCTATTTTCTCTAGTACTTTTAGGTGATTGAATATTTTGTTCCTTGTGTGAACCACAAAGTACAACACCAATAGCTTTTTGGATAGCTTTTTAAAAAAAGAATATGTTTGTAGAAGAAATTAGAGTAGTGTTTTTCAACATAGATAGCTTGAAGTGTGGATTTCAACTTCCAGAATTCCCCATCCAGCCATGCTGGCTGGGGAATTCTGGGAGTTAAAGTCCATACATCTTCAATCAACCAAGCTTTATAAAATGTAAGTTAGAATACCAATAGCCATTAACACGGTAGTGGGGATAAGTCCCCATATTTAGAGTTGGTCTAGTTTTAAATGTACCAGGGAGCATGTAAATATCTGGAACAATAGAGATTTATTGAAAGCTATCATGAAAGTTATAAGAAAACAAGATATACTTGATATTAGATTATGGGGACAGAACTGGAAGAGATTTCTGGTCTTTATTCCTGGTTTATGGGCTTCTTGATTGATCCTATATAGAAACATCGGTCCTGATGGTTTTTGGATGGAAAAAAGAAATTGACTGAAGGTAATACATTTAAGAAATAAAAGTTACTAGGTTCTTAACTTAGAAAACAAAAATGCAGTTGTATGGGATGGGAATATAGATAGTCCTCGATTTACAACCACAATTAAGACCAGAATGTCCGTTGTTAAGCAAGGTGGTTGTTAAGATTGTAAATAATGATCCCAGGACATTGCACCCATTGTAAATACATGCTAGACACCAAGCAACCGAATTTTAATCAAGTGATTATAGGGATGCTGAATCAATGGGATTTCGAAATGGGACTTTAGAAACAGTCCTCGAATTGTAAATTTGAGGACTGTTTCTAAAGTCCCATTTTTCAGTGCCGTTGTAACTTTGAATGGTCACTTAATTAATGGTTCACAGTTGAAGACTACCTGTTATATTTATGAGAATTATTCTGGAATAATAGTGAGTCCCAAGCCGAATACGAGCGAGCAGTAGAACGTGGATGAAAATAAGGCAAATGTTCCATGGAAGCATATTTTCCAAATAATTGAAAGGAATCATTCTGTTCATTCTGTTCTGACCCAGTTCAGAGAAGAGTAATTAGAACGAATGGGTAACTAGAAATTAAGTTTCAAATTAAATGTTGCACAGAAAAGGTTGCTTGTTCTCATTGCAGAGTGTAATACAGATTCAGAATAATGAATTTAAGTTACAAGAAGGTTCTTCTTTATTTATTATCTCCTCCTTCAAAATATTTTTTTAATAAACAACTCAAATAGGGTGAACCTATTTAATCCCTTCCACCTCCTATTTTCCCCACAACAACTGAATGTTACGAGAGAAATTCCTCATAATAAGAACAGCTTAATAATGGGACAAATTGCACAATAGACTGAGTGGCTGCTTTTTATTGTCTATATTATTCAGAGGGTTGGACTCAATAACTTAATTCATCCCTTCCAACTCTATGATTTTCTTTTTGCCCACTTGGGATTTTACCGATAATCATGACAGTTCGTGTGGCACAGTTAAAAAAAATGGCCCTCTCAACTACATACACACACACATCTCCCTCTCCCTCCCTCCCCCTCCCTCTCTTTCCCCCTCCCCCACTTCATTTAGAGACCACTCAAAGGTACACCACCACTGAATACAGTGACTTACAATCATTTTTCAAAGTTCACATCCTTTGTAGCATCCCGATGGTCACGTGATCAAAATCCAGACACTTGGCAACTGCTTCATATTTATGACCGTTGTTGTGTCCTGTTGAGTCATGTGACCACCTTTTGTAATCGTCTGACAAGCAGACTCAATGGGGGAAACCAGATTCACTTAACAGCCGGGGTAGTAACTTAACTTCAGTGGTTTACTTCACAATGGTGGCAAGAAATGTCATAAAACAGGGCAAAACTCGCTTAACCAACTCCTCGCTTAACAACAGAAATTTGGCCCTCAGTTGTGGTTTTAAGTCAAGGACCAGCTCTGTGTGTGTGTGTGTGTGTGTGTGTGTGTGTGTATGTGTGTAGAGAGAGAGAATGAGAATGAATGGGTATGTGAGAGAGAGAATGAGTGTGAGAGAGAGCTAGCTGCATCCAGACTCTTTTGGAGATGTGATTGTAAGAGAAAGGTTCTGTTTGAGCAGAGGTCTCCAAACTTGGCAACTTTAAAACTTGTGGACTTCAACTCCCAGAATTTTCCTAGAATTCTGGGAGTTGAAGTCCACAAGTCTTAAAGTTGCCAAGTTTGGGGACCCCTGTGCTTGAGGTTTGCAACAGAGTCTCTGAAGCAGGAGATCAAAGTTGCACGACTCTGTTTGACTGCCTTCGCTGTGCTGGTGGTGTCAAAGCATAGAGTCCCTTTACAGTTGCATAGGCCCCGTGGTCCTAGACTTGATGGAAGGACTGCACTTCATGCAAAGTCAGTTTCATTCTCTTTCCTTGACAAAGCAGTGGTGTTCCTCTTGGTTTTCTTACAGTGGGTGTTCAGCCAGTTTGTATTAACTGGGAAAGAGGAAAATTGTTGACGGAGCAAACTCTTCTCTAGTTTGCCCAATGTTCTCTTTGCAAAGGCAGCGAAGGGACTAATCTTGGATCTTGAAGTGCTAAACCAGTAAAAAGCTTCCCTGGTTTTAATATCTTTGGAGCAGCTTTTGCTGCCAGTAGTTATTAAAACTGCATTTATGATTCCATGGGGGCAAATTTATATAAATACTACATCTATTCTTGCTGATCTACTGAGCCAGTTGAAAGCATTTATAACACGGTTTTGCATCATTGCTCAGTCATAAAAAAATGGAATGTTTTCCAATAGCTGGGAGGGGAGCAGGACCCTGGGTGGTGAAATTATAATCTAGCAGATTCTAAAAATATTCTCTTTCCCAACACGGTGGAGTAGCTGGGCGTTCTTTTCAGAAGAAGGATAGCAGTCTAGGAATCTTCGTGAGTGATTTCCAGGGTTTTGTTAACTCAATTTGTATATTCCTGAGATTGTGCAATAAGTCCGGATAAAGGTGCAGCTGTCAGCGTTCCAGCAAACCTCCATTCCAACCAATAACTCCGAGACAGGCATCTCTCAATTTTTATTTATTTGGATAGTAACTGGCACAACTGTGGAATCCTGAATCTGAAAGTTCCGGGCTTCTTTGCAATAAGTAAAAACCACAAATCCATCCCGTACACCCATTACCACATCATATGGCCCAATCACCATCTGTCCCAAAGTAAGACTTCCTTTCGCTATGCGCAACACGATCTGGCCTTGAATCAGAAAAAGAGTTTTATTATGTCTAATTAGAAATACTCCAATGAATTCCCCCCTCCCACTTTCCCAGGCTCAGTTGTGGCAGCGTGGGAGAATCGGATCTCAATATGGCTTCCAAAGCTTGACAGCAGTTTCTTTAAGGATATTCTGAGAGGCATAATATGCATGCCTGTAACTTTGCTCTGCTATATTTGGATTCAAAACTGTGCACCTCCCTTTCGCTGAAAGAAGCGAACTTTCCACGCAAAAGTGGGGAGGGGTCATGTGATCCCTGGACGCTGAATTTTGATCACATGACCATGGAGATGCTGCAGCAGTTGTGTGAAAAATGGTGTCACAAGTCCCTTTTTTTTGGTGCCGTTGTAGCTTTGAACAGCCACTAAATGAATTATTGTAAGTCTACTTGTAGCTATTTCTGAAAATATATCCAGCATTGGGGGTGCTGATTCCAGCATCTGTGACGTGGAATATTGAAGGCTTATCGGGTTTTTGTCAAGTGGAACAGCAAATATACAGAACGTCCTCAGCTTACATTGACTATTAGGTCCAGAGTTTCTGTTGCTAAGTAAGGCATGTATTAAGTGCTCTTTTAATGGCCCTTTTTTGCCTTTGTTGTTAAGCACATCACTGTAGCCTCTCTCTATTAACTTTGCTTGTCAGAAGCTGACTGGAGAGGTCACAAATGACCCCCAAGTGCTGCAACCATCCTAAACACGCAGATTGGCAAACACCTGGATTTTGATCACGTGACCGCAAGGATGCCATAGCGGTTTTAAATGTGAGAACTGGTTGAAAGTCACTTTCTTGCAATGCTGTGGTAACTTCAAACAGTTGCTAAAAGAATGGTTATAACTTGAGGATTCTCTGTATTAGAATCAAAGAACAAAACAAATGCATTCTTTTGTGAGCTCCAGAATTCAATGTCCCCATAATGTCATTAAGGAGTGGCAGCTTCACTGTTGAAGTGCCAGTCTCTCCTGGCAGGGTCTGCATTTGGCTCCAGAGGGCCTTGCTGGGCAATGCAGGCAATGATAATTGCAACTCTAGCAACTTTTACCTTTACACTTTGGATCCTTTGAATATTACAGTGCTGTGAACTGGCTGAGGTAGTCTAATGTACAGTCGTGACACCCATGCTTTTGAGGCGACACTTTGCTTTCTTTTAGGCTACAGAATCAGAGCTGGAAGGGACCTTGAAGGTCTTCTAGTCCAGTCCTCTACGCAAGCAGGAAACCCTATACCATTTCAGACAAGGGACTGTCCAGCCTCTTCTTAAAAACCTCCAGTAATGGAGTCCCTACGATTTCTGAAGGCAAGCTGTTCCACTGGTTAATTGTCCTCACTGTTAGGAAATTTTTCCTCAATTCCAGGTTGCTTCTCTCCTTGATTATTTTCCACCCGTTGCTTCTTGCCCTGCTTTCAGGTGCTTTGGAAAATAAGTTGACCCCCTCTTCTTTGTGGCAGCCTCTCAAATACTGGTAGTCCACAGCTTACAACGTACCTCTGCAAATACCATGTTTCTCACAAAATAAGGCCGGCCCTTTTTTTTTTTTTAACCTTGAAAAAACGGCTAGGCTGTCTTTTCGGGGGTGACTTAATTTCCTCCCACACCTATGGCCCATACGCACTCCCTTGCTGCGAGGCCGCTTCTATCGGCCGACGACAAAGCTCTCCGAAGGCAGAGTCCCCAGCCGCTTCAAGGCGTGGCATGGCTGCCTGTGTCCCCTTGCCATTAGGCAGTCTCTTTCGGGTGATGGAAGCTCCCCAAGGGCAGTCACCAGCCACTTCGATCGGCTGGTAGAAGCGGCCTCGCGGTGAGGGGAGTGTGTATGTGCGCTCGCCCGAGGCCCTTCTACAGCCGAGAAGTGCTGGGTGACTGCCTCGGGGAGCTTCCATCAGCCCAAAAGAGACTTGCCTAAAGGCGAGGGGACATGGCAGACCACGCCTCGCCCTGAACGGCTGGGACTCTGCCTTCGGGGAAGCTTCTATCGGCTATCGGGTATTCTAGCCTCAGCTTACCGCAGGGCACTCCTAAGGCAAGTTTTCACCCCACCCCACCCCCCGCCTTTCCCCCCATTTCTCTTCACCTTGTGTAGTTTCTAACGAACAATAATGAGAAATGGCAGGGAAACACGTGGTTTAAATAGCCTAAATTTTGGGGCAGGGTTAATTGTAATTTCACCTCATGCCTAGAAATCATACTGGGCCTTCCTATTGGTGGAGGCCATATTGTTGGAGAAACACGGTATTACTTACAACCCAGTTTCAAAGTTATGGCTACTGCAGCACCACCATAACATTTGCTCTTACAACCCAGCACAGAGATGTGCAGTGCCCCCCATCTCTCCCCCCACCACCACCACCATTGTACCTGGTTGGCTCTCCACCTTGGCCTTTTTTTCCCCCTTATTGGGTCCCACATCCTCTTCCCCACTCTCCATCATGGATCGTGCACTTACCTTTCGGGTGCAACTCCAGAGCTCCTGTTAGGGAAGAAAGGCAGGCCTCCATGCTCCTAAGCCTTCATTGCAGCCATTTTGAAAATGGCCCTGATCCAGAGAAATAGCCACGTGGCCCAGAGGCATCAAGGGACAGAGCAGCCTGTCCTCCATCCCTAACGTGAGCTCCGGAGATGTGCAGATTTTTCAGGGCAATTTTTAACATGACAATAAAAGACATCTGTGTATGATTTGGGGTTAAATCATAAATCCCTTGGTTTTATTCCAAACCCATTCCTTTAAAATGTACTTGGTATTGCTCACTGGAGATACAGACTTGCAGAATTTATTAATGAAGCAGGGAAAGGGCTTTTTCTTACCCACTCCATGTTTCTTGTTTGTCTTATCCAGGGGTGTCATTCAATTTCATTGAGGGCTGCATCAGGGTTGAGTTTGACCTCAGGAGGCCAGGGTGTGTGTGGCCAGCTCGACGTCACTCATGTCGGGGGTCACCTGAAATGGCCTGAGCATTCTGCAGGGAAAACGGACTCCCGAGCTCCATTTTCGGCTGCAACAGCCTCCTGCAACCCTCTGCCAATAAAAATGGAGCTTGGGAGCGCCGCATGCAGCCCTCGGAAGGTCCATTTTTGCTGGCAGAGGCACTGCGGGCCAGGCCTTCACTGTTTCCTGGGTGGCCCCATGGGCCAGATCTAAACACCCTATGGGCCGGATCCAACCCCCGGGCCTTGAGTTTGACATCCCTGCTCTAATGGAACAAAAGGTACTTGCACGGCAAAACAGACTCACACATCAAAGCAGAAAAAGGGAGGGAAATCTTCCTGTTGCAGAAGCTTGCAATGCATGCATCTAATCCTGTTGCAGAATCTTTATTCTACGTTATGTGCAAGGCAGTTTTTTCATGATATAGCATATGGCCATTTCCCCCCAATTTGGATGCTTTCCAAATGTGTGGGCATCGACCAGCGGGACAGATAGGAATTCTAAAGATTAGAATCTAGAATAAGGAATAATGTGGCCCTCACAAAACAATTTGATTTATGTGTCTGTTTGTTCAGCAAATTTGTTATCTCCACCCATCTCACATAACATGACTCTGGGCAGTGTACAAAGACAGCTATGGTTAAAACAGTGTAGCCAATCATATAACAGTGAACGGAAATCAAAATGCAAATATGAAAAAAATCTCAAAAGAAAAACCATCACCTAGATTCTACAAGATTGCCGGATAAACCATGTTTCAGAGCAGGGGTCGCCAATCTTTGGACCTCAAGGACCACCAAACTTATAATTTTAAATCCTGCAGACCACTAATACGAATTTTGACTGAAGGTGGCTTGCTGACGTTGGTGGGAAAGTCGGTCCCATATTCCAGAGCTGCAGTAGTCACAGGACCACCCGGGTGCACCGTCCTGCCATGGTTTGGAGCAGCTGCTCCAGGATGACCAAAGGACCAGTCCTGTGACGACTGCAGCTCTGGAGTAGGGACCGACTTTCCTGCCAACATCAGCAGGACACCCCGGGATGGATTTCCTTCCCCCAACATTGGTCTTACCTTCCAGTTCCAGCTCTATTCAAGGTAAGGTTTGTGCTCAGCTGAAGGGGGCGGGCCAGCAGGTGGGCGGGCCATATGGGCGGTGTAGCCTTGTGTTGCTGCTGGAGAGAGAACGACATTTCTCTGCAGACCACCAAAATTTTTCTCACGGACCACCAGTGGTCCCCAGCCCACTGGTTGGGGACCACTGTTTTAGAGGATCTGATGGAAAGCTAACAGGGATGGGCCCAATCTCGCCTCGAGGGGAATTCTGACTGGAAGGGGTTGATATAATTTGCTTAATGTCATGCCTGCTGAGGCTGATGCACAACCATCTTCTCCACAACCTTCCCGAAAAGGGAGGCTAGACACAGGACGAAAATTGTCCAGCAATGGTTTCTTGAGGATGGTGGTGGATTGTCCTTTTTTCAAAGAGCAATTAATGACCACTGGAATCTAACCTCTCTATGCCCCCCCTCTCTCCCCTCCTCCCTCCCCCAGCCTTAAATATCTAGGAGGGGCATAGATGTAAGGAACAGGCGGCTGAGCTCACAGTCATCATGGCCCTGTTCCCTTCTTCAGGTCCAAGAGGTTCAAACTGCTTCCAGATAACTGGGCAAGACTGCACCCCAGCCCTTCCCATCACACCTATATCCAAACCAGCATCCAAATGGGAATAGATTCAAGTACAGGTAGTCCTTGGCTTACAACTATTCACTTAATGACTATTTGAAGTTACAGCAGCAGTGAAAAAAGGGGATTTAAGACTGTTTTTCATATTTACAATGGTTGTAACATCCCCATGGTCATGTGATCAAAATTTGGCTGCGTGGCAACTGGCATGTGTTTAGGACGGCTGCAATGTCCCTGGGGTCACATGATCACCTTTTACAACCTTCTGACAAGCAAAGTCAATGAGGAAGCCAGATTCATTTGACAACCGTGTTACTAACTTAACTGCAGGGGTTTACTTAACTGTGGCAAAAAAAGGTCATAAAATGGGGCAAAATTCACCTAACTCTTGCTTCGAAGCAGAAATTTAGGGATCAGTTGCTAAGTTGAGAACTACCTGTAAAATTGTCCAATAGATCAGGGGTGTCAAACTCGATGTCATTGAGGGCTGCATCAGAGTTTGGTTTGACCTCAGGGGAGGGGTGATGTGGCGGGGGGGGCATGGCCAGCTCACTGTCACTCAGGTCAGGGGGGGGCACCTGTGGTGGCCAAGTGCTAAGGCCGAACTTCCCTCAGACCCTCCCTCTCATAATCCTTCCTTCTTTCCTTTTCTTTTCCCTTCCCTCTTCATTCTCCTTTCTTCTTCCTTCCCCTCTTTCCTTTTTTCTTCCTTGCTCTCTTCCCTTCTTTTTCTTTGTCTTTCCCTTTCTCCTTTCCTGGCCCTTCTTGGATGCTCAAATGCAAAAGGGGAAACATTTCTCCTTTTGTTTTCAGTTTGTTTTGCTAGCCCTCTTCCAGCAAAAAGTGTGCAGCCCTCCTTAGCTCCATTTTTGCTGGCAGAAGCACCGCAGGTTGGTCCTTCACTGTTTCCAGATCTAAGCACCCTGCAGGCTGGATGCTGGCCACAGGCCTTGAGTTTGACACCCTTACAATAGATGATCTACAAATTCCTCTGCATAACCCTGTTGGTAAACTTCTGAGTACCCCTTTCCCAGGAGAACTTGTGTCAGGTGGAGGAGGAAGAGGAGGCTATCTGTGGATACAATAAGGGCAGAGTATTTGCTACCCTTAACTGCCACACACTATTAACCACACTTAATAGTGGCTCCAGACCTGCCTATCCCCAGTCTCTCATATACCTGTCATTTCCATGATGTTCCCACCTTGAGGTCCCTACTTTCCACCCTCTGGTTCTCATAACAGGATCCCAACATAGTCAAACACACATCAGAGGGCCAAGAAACGGAATACTGGGCCATTGATTCAATTTCTATAGCTGCCCAAGTCGACCAAGTGACCTTGAGTGGTTTACAATTCTAAAATTATAAAATATTTTTTAAAAAATGTAAAACAATAAAAGGACACCCACAAGTAAATAAACAGAGCAGCAGCCAAGCAAAACCAAGTAATGGGGCCTCTAACGCATTCCAAGCCTCAGGACTGGGTACATAGATAAGTTTTTAAAGCTTTGCGAAAAACCAACAGGCTTGGGGCCATTCTAACCTATCACCAACAAACAGCAACAGGGTTTTGCTGCAATGGAGCCTGAACGTCTTTGGATGCATCATATTTTCACAAATTTGGGGCTTGTACAGCATATCTGTTGCAGTTCTGGGATGGCAATATCTATATCTTTGGCATATTAATGATACTTCGTTTGAAATCAGTGTATTTACCTACCCATCAACATGTAATTGTCCTCTTCAGCAACCGCTACTTTTGTTATGTCATAAGGCGGCGTTTGTCTGTCCCACTCCCATGTGTTTAAAATCTGTGTGCAGAAATGTTTCTGAATGGTAGTGTTCTTTCCCCAATCTATGTTTTTCTTCTGGAGTAGGATGGATAGGGATCTAGGATGGATAGGGCTGTAAATGCATTATTTTCTCTATTCTTTTTTTCTCCCACTCCAAATTATCCCCCCTTTTAAGAGTTCTGTTTCTGTTAATCACTGACTTGCCAGTATGTAACTTCTTATCAACAGAATTTGAGCAAATCAATCCTAGAATCAACAAAATATAATGATAAAACCTGCAAGCACCATTTTGGGGTAGAAAAGAGACAGCCAAATTCCTTTCTGAACTTATAAAAATTAAATGAGCTTGACTTTACATTAATTCTTGTTTTTCTTCTTGCAGCAAACGTCTATCCTAGGGAGTGTCTTTGGTGACTCTTGTTATGATCAGCAGATGACTGCCAGGCAAGCAAATGCTTTATCTCATCAGGTGAGTGGGAAATGTACTTCATTTATGTACAGGTAGTCCTTGACTTACAACCATTCATTTAGTGACCATTCAAAATTACAACTAGTAACTTACGACCAGTCCTTGCACTTAACCACCATTGCAGCATCACCATGGTCATGTGATCAGGATTCAGGTGCTTGGCAACTGGCTCCTATATAAATATGCCGTTTGCAATGTCCCAAGGTCAAGTGATCTCCATTTGCGACCTTCCCAGTTGGCTTCTGTCAAACAAAATCAGTGTGGAAGCCTTGCTGAATAACTGAAATTCTTGTTCCATTTGTGGTTGTAAATCGCGGACTATTTGAGCAACCAAGGCCTGGTCTAGAGCAGGAACGTATCAACCATCTCAGCAGATAGTTGGTTGACAGAGAACTAATTTCATGAAGTGCCATTCTGATTTTGCCTCTTTCCAAGCAGCTTCCATAGGGATTCCTCTTCTTTCCTGCATTAAATTCAATATTGAATTTTCCCAATGCTGAAATCCTGAAAGAGTTGTTTATTGTGAATTCTGCAATATAATGGGGAAGTAGATTTCGTTAAGGGGAAGAGATTCTTTACTGCTCCACGTTCTCATGCACACTTTTTGAGTAAATCTATTCTAATTGGAGAGTGTGATTAAATTAATCCATTGGCAATTTTGGAAGATAAATGTCACACAAATTATTTCAGAGGTTCACCTATCTCCTAAACTAAAATGAATGGCCTCTTGTTTCTTAAGTCAAACTTTTTTTTTTTTAGATTTCTACAGTTCTGAGATTATTGGTGTCTTGCTGCAGCTGAACAATAGAAGATACCAACAATTATCTTTTAAATTTAATTTAATTTGAAATATAGCATATGTTACTGGCTAAAACGCATTCATTCTGCTATCTCCATCTTGAAGGCTTTGAAGTGCAAATCTCATGGTTACAAATTTTTGCACTTTTCTGTTTCTTCTGATTCCCATTCTTTGTGTATCACAAGAGCGAATATGCAAAGTATGAATGCAAAAAGATAAATAAGATTAAAAATTGACCTTGATTCCTGGGATTACATAGATCCATCCATGCAATTTGTGTGGCATCAACGTGGATATAGATTGTTCTTGCTTCATGCAATTCCTTCCCCCCCTCCCCCCACCCCCACCCCAAATTTCCTAATCTAGCTCAGAGCTCTGGAAACCACTGGTGGTTTTTCATCCAAGTACTGGTGAGGCCTTCTTAATTTACAAATCCAGACAAGGTCAGCCAATGCTGAGAAATAAACAGGATAGAAGAATTTAATGGAACAAAAATTAAGGCAATAATTCAAGGTCTCCTGTCCAGCTGTGGGGTGTTGCTGCCCTCTGGTGGGAAGATGCAGAAAGTAAGGATACCTGCTAGACTTTTGGGTTGTGATGCTTGCTTTGGAGTAAGATCCATTAAGGCTGTGATAAAGTATATAGCAAAGTGGACACGTTAAGACTGTGTTTTGCCAAGTGTCAGGGCAATGATCAATGTCCAGTTGGTTCTTTTGGATCCGAAAACAATTGAACGCTCCAGTAAATAAAGAGATTTTATGGATTTATTAGTTCAAGCAGAGTTAAAAGCATAACATAAAAAAGTATTAAATAAAAAGCATACATACCAAGCAAGATGATACCCAAATTTCTTATAGGATGTTTGGAGCTCTTTCATAACAACAGCAGAAATACCTCAAGGGCACCAATTTCCCTAATGCTAGGTTGTTCCAAAGGTGCTTTTTTCAAAAGGCAACTGGACTTTCTTTGTTTTTCCTTGATGAAGATGTTTCCCTGCTCATTCAAGAAGCTTCTTCAGTTCTTCAGACCTGGATGACTGATAATCTCTGTAGACACTAATGCTAGGTTCCATGCATAAATCCCCCCTAATAACAACCTCCCCACAGTTTTTAATCAAAATTTGGCATTGTGAATTCATAGTCCTGCTATGATCAGGAGACTGCAAGACCTGATCTTGATTGGGTGGCACATGATTCTGGGATGGGAATCGAAAGTCTGAGACTTCCACAGCAGGAGATACTTTTTAGTTATGGGAAGATTCGACTGCAACTGGGGAATTCTGGGAATTGGAGTCCACAAATCTTAAAAGTTGCCAGAGCTCTAGAGCAGAGGTGGGGAACTATGGCTCTTTTACGACTTGTGGACTTCAACTCCCAGAATTCCTGAGCCAGCACAAGTCATAAAAGGGCCATAGTTCCTTAGCCCTGCGGAGGCAAATGATGGAATCAAGTGGGATTTATGTCTGTAGATGCAATCTATCTCAAAGTAGGTTGGGAGGGGGGCAGAACTAGGGAAGAAATGGTATCCTTCACATTCTACCTCTGGTGGCCTTAGAAATAGGCCTTTGATCTGATCTCCAGGATTCCTTCCTTCAGCTCGAGCAGTTCAACATGATTGAAAACGCCATCAGCTCCAATAGCTTGTACAGCCCCTGCTCAACCCTCAACTACTCCCAGGCAGCCATGATGGGGCTGACCGGGAGCCATGGGAGTCTCCAGGACCCACAGCAGCTCAGTTACACCAGCCACGGGAACATCCCAAACATCATCCTTACAGGTAATGAAGCACCATGGTATTCGCTCCTTGGGAAAATGCAGGTAATGGGGGGATGCTAAACCTGTAAGTTTGGGGATAAGTAAATTCTTTTGCACCCAGGGGCAGTGCTTAAGTTATTTCTTTATTTATGTATTTTATGAATAGTGTGTTATAGGAAGTCTTTTTTTTCTGTGTTAATGGGCTGAAATGAGTACTTCAAACCTTGTAGGAAACTTCAGGCATCTATTTTGCCCTATTCCCTGGGGGGGGGGGTGGCCTGGGTTGGAGGTTTTTTTTGTAATCTTTTTTTTTAAGAGGTCAAATCACTAATTTCACTTCTTAACTCCCTAACAATCAAAAAGCATTGTGAGTTGGAGGTTAAGGGGGCTGCACAAGGAGTCCTGGTTCCTACTGCCTATGATCTGTAGTCTTATAAATTGCCAACTCAGCTTAGAGAAGGAGGCATTTTGCAAGCCAGGCTTATGTCCTCTCTGATGACTCTTTTAAATATACATGAAGGGACAGTGATGGGAGTCAGAAAAGGTAGAACAAATAGGAGGCTGGCTGGGTAGGGACAGCTAATGAATCTCCTGAAAGATTATTATAAAGAAGAAGAAGACTTTATTGCATTCTGTGTTGGAGGCCCAGACTAGATTAGTTTGATTGTTTTTGTTCCATTTAACACAAGGAGAAACTTCCTGATTGCCAGAGTAATTTAAAAATGGGTCCTGTTACATGGAGCAAAGATCAGAAAGGGAATTTAAAGCTCCTCCCTAAGGTCATGTGTGAGTTTTTGGCAATGACATCCCCAACATTTCAGAAATGAGAGCATAAAAAAAAATTAAAAAATATTTCGTGAAGTCCCTGCTTTTTATTTATTATTTATAAAATGGCTGAACCTTGAATTCAAATAAAATTGACACCACCACCCCCCATTTTGCACCAATCCTGAATTGTCTGTACTGAACAGGAGATTGTTTGAGGTGTATTCCTTGGTCATCCGACAGTTCTGACACAAGAGACCCTGGCTCATGGTCATTGGTCATCTACTTGTGACTTGAAATAGCAGGAGGAACCATCAGTTTCCAGTGTGAAGAACTTGAACCCGCTTTAAAAGTCTGAGTAGAGACCACAGCTGACTAGCAAGTTACCTTTAGGAGGAGTTAAGATGTGTTTTGACCAGTGGATGAAGAACCATTAACTGAGTGCCAATTAAGTCCCTTCGAAAAGAGTCAAAAGCCAGGCAGAAGTTCTTTATTAAGCCTGCTCATCGGAAGAAAAAAAAAACAACAACCCAGGAGCCTTAGCAGGTTCTGTATTCTGGGTCCCATCACAGGTTTACTGATGAGATAATCAGCTAGGAAAGAATTGTTTTTACTATACCTGGAATTTGTTTGTTTATTACATTTCAGAACTTTCCACCTTTGGGTAGTGTACAACAAGGTATTAAAATTGTAAAAGCGATAGATAAAAGGATAGAAAATTTAGAAAGAGGTGAGGATGATATAAAACTGTTAAAATGATTTAAAAGGCAACAAAGGGAGGGCTCTTAGATCACTAATCAGCCCCACAGCTGCATGATCCCCATGCAAGGTTGTAGGGGCCATGTTTTAACTCTGTTTTGGAAGGCCAGGAGATTGCGGGGGGGGGGGGGGTCTTAC
>BHFT01031933.1:28363-98710 GCA_004320025.1 Laticauda laticaudata
GGGGGGGGGGGGGGTGTCTTACCTCTGGGGAAGAATATTCTGCGGGGATTATTCTGCAGGCAATGGCAGAGAAAGTTGTCTTCCTGGGCCCCACCCCAGTTGAATTATTTAGCTGACAAGGTCCGCAAACATACCTTCCCTACCAGCCTGACTTGGTGGGATGGGCTGATGTAAAGATTCTTTTGGTAGCCTGGCCTTATGCCATTTGAGGGGAGATAGGCTAGATGAGAAAAAAAATCCAGGTAATAATTTCAAAAGATTCCTCTTTGTTTCCTTTTTATTTTTTCCTTTACTTGTTTCATTGGAAAAGAACAAATTGCTCAGATTGAAGGAGAAACTGAACAAACTTGATCAAAATTCATTCTCTCTCTCTCTCTCTCTCTCTCTCTCTCTCTCTCTCTCTCTCTCTCTCTCTCTNTCTCTCTCTCTCTCTCTCTCTCTCTCTCTCTCTCTCTCTCACTCTCTCACTCTCTCTCTCTCTCACTCTCTCCCGTCCCCACTCTCTTTTTCTTTCTCCCTGTAGTGACGGGGGAATCGCCTCCCAGTCTGTCGAAAGACCTCACCAGCTCTTTGGCCGGGGTGGGGGATGTCAGCTTTGACTCAGATTCCCAGTTTCCTCTGGATGAACTAAAAATCGACCCCTTGACCTTGGATGGGCTTCACATGCTCAACGACCCCGACATGGTCCTTGCGGATCCTGCCACAGAGGACACTTTCCGGATGGACCGGCTGTAGTGGGGGTGGAGAACGGGAAGGGGGTGTGCCGTGCGGTCCAAAGGAGCGCATCCAAATCACCAAGTCCCGGAAAGTCCATGCCACTCTGGTGCTCGGAGGGAGATCGGGCCAAGTCCATCTCGGATCTCTTGCATCCCATCAGGGTCCCTGGAGAGCCGCAGCTCCATTGTGTGTCCAATTTAGCAATCGCTTGTTCTACACTTGCCCGGCGGCTGTCCTGTTCTCCTCTTCTCCCCCAGCACCAACTTAAAACCTTGGTTCATGCCTTGCTGTTGGGAGAACGTTCCTCAGAGAGCTGTCTCTTCTTCCCCAGGCCCCCCTTATCTCCCCTCCCTCTATCACCAAAGTTCCAGCATTTTTGGTCCTCTTTTGTCCTTTGCCCTAAATTAAAAGCTTTGGGCTTTGTGTTGGGGAAGTGGAGTGGCAGCGAAAGTTATATTCCCACCCCCACCCCCCACCCCACACCTTCCTCCTCTTTCCAAGGCAGAGGAGTTATTCAGAAGATAAAATAGGTGTATTGTTTTGTTTTCCTGTGTACGTAAACTATCCAACCTTTGGCTTCTGTTACAAAAACAGACATCCCGCATTTGAACTGAGGGCTTCCCCCCCTACCCTGGGGGAGTTAGGGGACCGCTTGATGACAATTGGGGGTTGCGGACGGGGAAGAGAAGGACATGATTGCTAAAGTTACTTTGTGAATACCACTGCCTTTCCATGGAGAAGGACTGGACTTGGAGAGTGGAGAAAGCCAGCTGTGGCTCTCCGAATAAACTCCGTAAAGCAACCGCTTGCATTGGGAAGTGGGGTGGGGTGGGGTGGGGGAAGAGTGGCTTGCAATTCTCTGCTTGATTCTCCAATCCTTGACTGTTTTCTGGAATCCCATCATGGCCTGTTAGCTCATTTGCCTGTGTGCATGCAGCAGCTTTCAGAAACAGCTGTCTGACCGCCACCACCCCCGTTTGGGAGATTTAGTTGCATGAGCCACATAATTCCTCTCGGCAAACTGACCGTGTAAAACTTGTTCTTTTTTTTTTCTTTTTCTTTTTTTGTTGTTGTTTCTTCAAAAGAATTTTCAGGGAGAGGCAAGGCAAGCCAAGGGAGGAAAAGAAGGCACAAGCATTTTTCTAATTATACATGGAAATTCTGCAATTTGTCTGAAGGAATGAGATCTGGGTCGTCTTCTGCAGGTTGTCGGGTTTTTTAAATAACTTTTTTTAAGGCAGCAATCTCTCCCCTTCCTTCCCCCACTGCCCCCCCCCACTTACTTGGGTAGAAATAGTCCTTGTTCTGCATATATTTTTTTAAAAAACACCCTACTTTTCTCTAGTACGTGAAATAATCTTCCTCTGACCAAAATAGGGTCTGGTTATTATCTTTGTGCTCCAAACTGATTAGATGGAAATCCTTTAAAGTGGCTTCCCCCATACATGGAGGCCATGACATGTACATGTTGGAGCATCCAACAGGCTAACCAACCTGCGATTTGTGGATTCAGTGGCCCATAAACCAAGGAGTCTCCAACCTGGGCAACTTTTACGACTTGTGAACTTCAACTCCCAGAATTCCTGAGCATAGGGTCTCCTGCTTGGGCAGGGGGTTGGATTAGAAGACCTCCAAGGTTCCTTCCAACTCTGTTATTTTTTATTCTCTAGCTTTGCAGAACCTTCTTTCTGGCCAAAGCTGGAGGATCGGTCCCCAGACTGAACATGCCTCTTACTATTTTTTTCTTACCCTGTTTTCAAACTCTTACCCCTCTCCTCCCCTGATGAATTATAGCTAGATCTTTGTGTGTGTATATACACACACACATGTACAGGTAATGGGAATATCCATTCTAAGTACGTGTTTGGTCATGTTTTGTTTGGGCCATGGTCAGTTTATAATTTTTGCACTAAAAAAGATGGATTTTTTTTTAAAAAAGTGTTGTAGGTTCTTTGTATAATGTTTTTGCTTTGATGTGTTCCTCTCCCCCTGCCTCCACCCCATCTTCTAAATTCTGAAAAATGCGGTCTCCATTTCATAACCCTTGTCAGTATTTTAGTTCAGCTGCCTTTAATACACCCAGGGGTTTGCGTATTTCAAATTTTCTATGGCTTTTTTTCAGAGGAAATCCATCTGAAAAATAAAAAGGCCCTGTGTCCTGCTTTAAATAAGAGCCCCAGGTACTAAATAGGCCGTTTGCAACACTCTTTCTCGTTTCCATCAATGCAGTTTGTTGGTTTTCAGTCAGATCTCTCGTCTTATTTCATCAGCATGCCAAAATTTCCTTTAAACGTTGACCTGCAATTTTGGGGCAATTGGAAAGCAAAATGCAGAATCCAGTTTGGGGAAAATTCACTGATTCTTGAGCTGGATTTTTTTACATGGAGATATAAATGGCTATTTTCTTTCTCTCATTTTTTTTAGATTTACACATGTACATAGGAAAACTTGTGTATTGATAAATTGTAAGTAGTTTTACAAAATGGCCTTAATTTACTATTTATGTATATACATAACAGTGTGATTGTGCATGTATATGTGTGCACATAGTCACACACATAGACATCCACGCAAACAGACAAAACCTGATCTGAATGCAATTTAATTTGAAATAGCCAAGCATCAGGGACTATTTGCTTTCAACAGATATTATTTCAGTTTTCCCTTGTTAGGCTGGGGGAAGCTGGAAGTACATGTTAAAAAAATAATTTTAAAAATGTAGAACAAGGAAGAAATTGAAGACTTAAACAGCAACCTAAGCTTTATTGTGAATCTGATTTTTCTGGCTGAGGTAGTAATTATGGGCCCGATAGTTATCTCTTTTACGCACCTTACTTTCTGTTGCTTTATAAAATGGAAAACTTCCCTCCCTCCTTTCAATTTTTGAGTAAAATCTGCATTAAAGATTAAGGAGGTGGGGGAGGAGAAAAATAATAAATAAATGCACTAGAGCTCCAACTTACAGGATCTGCAATTTGCCAAAACTGATGCGAGGTGGGAGGAAGGCAAAGGTATCTTGTTATTTGTAGGGCTTAGAAACCCCAAAGCTGCATTCTATCTTTTCGGGTTCCGCTTTGTGTTTTTGTTGTATGAAAAAAAAAAGGATTGTCTGGGGAAATAAGCCTTTTTTAATGGTTGTTGATGTCTGCATGAATGGTGAAGAATCTGTCAAAAAGTGGTGCCTGTTGTTTAGGTAGAGAATTAAGACTTTAATTTTAAAAAAAAAAACCAGATACGTCTTAACTGTGAACTTAATTTGGAGCTGGATTTGACTCCACATTGGTCCTAGTTATGAAGCGGTCCTTCTTTATTTTCATTCCTTAAAATCTGATTTTATCCCTCCCCCACACCACAAAAAATAGTTAGGGGCAGTATTGACAATTCTCTGCCCCTTTCTTTCATTTTAGCCTCATGATCAGCACAAGAGAGAACCTCGGCCAAGACTACTGGCCCAAGACCTCCAAGTAAGTTTGGGGGCAAAAAGGAGCTCCTGTATTTCCAGTTGGAGTCAGATACTAAAATCCAGAGGGAGGAAGCCAGAGGCTCTCTGGATGTTTTTCCTGTCCATTTCCAATAGTCCAGCCAATGTCGTCAGTGGCAAGGGATTGTGGCTTTTGCCACCCAAACCATCTGAAAACCAGCAGTTTGTGAGGCCCTCTGAGTGTCATTGTTTCTTGCAGACATTTCATTACCCAACAAGGTAACATAACCAGTGCTTGCTTTCTGTTTATATATGAGTGGCTTGCCCTGTTGGTGTTGGTGGGAGGGTTCTTGGTGATTCTTTGATAAGGCTGTTAGGCCACTAATATATAAACAGAGAGCAAAACCCACTCCTTTCCACTACTGATGATATTGTCTCGTTGGGTAATGAAATGTCTGAAAGTCTGGAGAGCACTAAGGACTGCACAGTTCAGTTATTTGAGCTAAAATTGTTCTCTTCTATTGGAGCCACCAGGTTGCCTATTATTCAGAACTTCTGCTGGGTCTATCAGCTTCCAGGCTGCCATTCATTAGGTAGACACCAATTCCTACAGACTGAGGTGACACGCATTAATTTGCCCTGTCCAGCTGGCCTTAATCCCCTTCCTGTCCTTAAAGCCAAGCCCAGAGTGTCACTGGTCAGACTGAAGGAATATTATGTCAGAATGAGGAATATTTTGTGAATAAAAACATCCCTTCTAGGAAGTTTTTGGAGACTTTATTTTCTTCGTGCTGGAAAATACATTCTTCAAATAACTTGTCCCCCTCCCTGAGGCTTTGTTTCTTTTTTATTTCCATATCATTTCAAAGAAACCCCTTCATTTCTCTCTTAATAATCTGTTAATGAAGGACTGGGTGGTATAAGCGGTACACTGCCTGTCTACCCTAACTACCATGGCCAAACTTTATTCCCTTCTCCACTTCCAGTCCGGGCCTCTGAAGAAACAAGACGTATGACATCTTTACCTTTTTAGATCTTTTGATGGCTCCGGGTGTGGGACATCAAAATGTGCACCTGGGGTTTGCTTTCATTTGTTGACATATCTTGATTTTTTTTCTACTTGCTATTGATTGGAGCGATCCTAAGATTGAGAGGAAGGGGAGTTCGGTGTAAATAATCCTTTCTCTCAGGGGAAACAGAGATTTGGTCCAAGTTGACTTTGACAGTGCAGAGGAGGGAGGATAAATTATTTCTCTGTTAAATAGTGTCTAGTCTTGTGTTTGAAAAAGAGAATGAGAGCCAGAGGGTAGGACATCCCCATTCGGTGGTGTTTCTCAACCATGGCAACCTGAAGAAGATGTGTGGACTTCAACTCCTGGCTGGGGAATTCTGAGAGTTGAAGTCCACACCTCTTCCGGTTGCCATGGTTGAGAAAGACGGCATTACAGAGGCACTTTTCCTCTGAATTCCAGGTGAAGGGTAAATCCCAGTTGCAACTTGGCTTTTGGAAGACACCTGACCCTGGGACTGTCTTAGAGAGAAAAGAAAGACCCTTGTCTGTTTCAGCAGCACGTTTTGGATGAAGGTGGGCAAAGGGAGCAGCTCACCTTTTGCTCAAGGCCAAGTTATTGCATGTTCAAAGAAACTGCATCTTGTTATTGTTACTGCTGCATGTTAACGAAACTCTGGACTTTAGTCTCCTTGGAAACATAGTTCTCCGTGAGCATAATGTCTCCCGGTATTCCTGTTTTCTTTCTGTTTTTTAAGTAGTCACCCAAGAGATTAATATATAAATATATATATATATATGAAGATAAGTAGTTCTGTTTTTCTTTCATGGATGGATGCTTTGCGACCTACCTGTTTCTTTTCCCTTCTCCATTGGCTGAACCGTTCCAAAATATTCAAAATGAGGCTGCATCTCCCTGACCTTATAAAGCTCTGTGCTTTTAAACAGTGAAGGCGCTTTTAATTTTAGAAGGGGAAAAAAAAAAAAACCACCTCCCTTGTCACTGTGATGACATTGTGAAAGAGCAATTTTAAATATCTATGTATGCACACTTTTTTTTTTTAATAAAAAAGGAAAAACTATTTTTTAAAAAACCATTTCTGTGTTTTATAGGCGAATCAACGGTGGGTGTGACGCTACGGTTCATACCCACGCAAGGGTGTCATGATGACATTTAATAGCATATTATGAATCATTTTTATCTTTTTAAAAGCAGAACTTTTATCATTTTTGTGGTTCTTTGTGGCAAGATGTGAAAAGGAAGGAAGGATGATAAAAACACTACATCAAGGCACTTATTAATCTGTTTGTGCTTTCATTATTTTCTTCCTTTTTTCTTTCTTTCGATGTGATATGTCTGTATGTAAAATTAACGTGAGATTGGCCAGTTTTCACTGTTGAAAAAAAAAAGGGGTGATGGTTATGTATTAGTTCTTTGGAGATGCAAACACACTCCCAACACAGTCACTGTTTGACAGAGCATTATTCTTTTTTATTGAAAGCAAAATTTAGTAAGAGTCAATATCCACAAGGCATATTTGGCAGAGGGTCTATAAATACTCAAAAACAGCTGTGTCCCATGAACACAGAACAGTCTATAACAGTGTTTTTCAGATTTGGCAACTTTAAGATGTATGGACCCCAGTTCAATATCTAAAGGGACTGCCACAAAGAAGAGGGAGTCAAGCTGTCCTCCAAAGCACCTGATAGCAAAACAAGAAGCAACAAACAGAAACTAATCAAGGAGAGAAGCAACCTGGAAATAAGGAGAAATTTCCTGACAGAACAATTAATCAGTGGAACATCTTACCTCCAGAAGTTGTGAATGCTCCAACACTGGAGTTTTTTAGGAAGAGAGTGGACAGGCATTGGACAGGGTCTTTTGCTTGATCAGGAGGTTGGACGAGAAGACTTCCAAGGTCCCTTCCAGCTCTGTTACTCTCTTAACACAACACTCCATTTAAATGATATGTAGCAAAGAAAGATAGTTACTAAGCTGCAAAGTTACGAAGATTGCCTTATTTTGCTGGAAAAAAAACATTGAAATCAGTGACATTATTATTCACTGACTTTAAAAAAAAAAGAATATAACAATCAGAATGACAATAATCAGCTAAGTAATAGAGGACTTCAACTCCCAGGATTCCTCACAACTTAAATTTGCCCAAGTTTGAAAAACACTGGCCTTTTAGCACTCCAGGGGAACAGAACATTTTGGTCGAGTTCCACCCTTCATGTTGCGGGGTGGGGCGCTTTTGCAAGTTATTAAGGGCTGAAAATACTCTTTGGTCTGCCTTCATCCTTATTCCCTTCCTGGTATGGGACCCAGTGTTGGTATCTTCTCCGAGAAGCTTTCCAGAGGTTCCAGGAGCCGAGCACATCATGATGCATGAAAATGATGTATATCTATAAATCATAGCCTTCACCCCCTGCTTGTCCATAGAAATTTGATGGCAAATTGCTGAATTCATGTGGCATGATTTTCTTTTCATATTTAAAAAAAGTAAAATGGCAAAATGGGTGCATTAAATCTCTGTAAGTTTAGTACACTATCACTGTGTTTATACTAGATGCTTTGCCTGGTTGCTATATGAATGTGTTTTCTGGGTTGGCTCCATATTATTGAACCATAAACTACCCAAGTGGCCCTGAAGAGAGCTAATCAAGTGCAGTATGTTGTGTGAATGCATCTGCTAGGCTTGTTAATATGTGTTAAGCAGGTTAAGAAACAACCTATTTTGTTGAGAAATGAATCACAAAAAGGTGTCAAGACCAGGCTCCAAAATACCGCTTCTGCTCGCTGTCACATTCAGAGCAAATAAAATCCAAACTGCCTCCCCTCCAAACTTTTTTTTTTAAAGTTCTTCTCCCTCTTCCCCTGGCCCAGAAACACAAGTGTAGCTACTGGAAATTGTGTTCGCGTCCACATTGCCACCCTTCCCTTCTGTGTTGGAAGGCACATCTGGAGGAACATTTTTGACTCCACATTCTAAGAGGCTGTTGTTGGCAAACTACCTAGAGTCTCCCCAAACAGTGAGAAGGGCAATATATAAAATTTAATAAATAATAAAATAAACGGAAGCATGTCCTGAAGGAAGGAATCTCTAAGAATCTGGGCAGCCAGACCACAGAAATAGAGCATTTAGACTGGAAAAGATCAAGGAGGACCCAAGAATATGGAGTCCCTGCAAGGAGATCAAATCAGTCGATCCTAGAGGAAATCAACCCTGACTGTTCTTAGGAAGGGCAGATACAGAATCTGAAGCTCAGATGCTTTGGCGACCAGAAGAAAAGAGGGGGCTCGTTGGAATGATGTTGGGGAAGTTTGAAGGCAAAGGGAGAAGGAGACAATTGGGTAAACTCCAGGAGACAAGAGGGCACGGGGTCTGGCGTACTTTGGCCCATGAGGTCGCAAAGGGTCGTAAGCGACTTCTGTCTGAACAACAGCAGCAGCAACAACAACAAAAGAATTGTTTTCTGTTATTCCAGGAGATACTAGAATAGAAAGAGAAGGGAGCTGACTGGTGCTAAAAATGAGGAGACATTTCCCCCCATCAAGAGCCATGTGGCAGTGAATCCAGCTATTTCAGGAAAAGATGGGCTCTCTTGTTTGAAAGTATGTAAGCAGATCCTGGACTCTTGAGAAAGCTGTACTTAAGTCTTGCCTAAATATTGATATTCAGAATAACATATTGGCTGTTGGAGTAAATGATTTTCAGCATTACCTCCAATTCTAGGTTGGCATTGCTGGTGCTGAAGTCTTACAGACCTTAGAGCAGCTTCCTATAAATGCAAAACGACTGGATCCCATCCGTGGGTTATAGGGGTTAAATTAGATGATAAGAGCAGCTCAGTTGCTCTGTTTGTGCAGGATCCAGTAGCTTGTGCTTCAGTGTATTGTTTGAAACCCAACCACTGTCTTAGCAGCTGGTCATGTTAGAAGGATTTGCATTAGCATAGCATGTTACAAAACACATTTCTCGTGTTTTGTTCACTTGGGATTAGTAGATTGTATGAACCCAGCCTTAATTGTTTTTTTGGGGGAACCCACAAGTACTATGAAATTGACCACCTTCTGGTTTATCAAATAAAAAGGAAGGCTAACATAATGACTGTGCCATAACATCAGGTCTGGTCATGTGGGAGCCTTGATTTGGAACCATCATGACTTTCAATGGAAATTCCAGGCTCCATTACAGTCATAAGTCAAGGACTGTAATTCATGCTGAGAGCTACTTGTAAACAAAGAAAAATTGGCCAAGGGGGGTGCATTTTTTTTAAAAAAAAGCATTTATAAAATTTCCACATCAAGCAATAGAAGCAAAAAAGGGGCATATTTTAATAACCCCTGCCTTCAAAAACCCAGCTGTAAGAAATGAACCAGCAGAGAAGCAAAGTCTCCACAACCCCACTGATGCCCACGAACAACACAACAGCAAGACTATCCTTTTCTAGCTATTAGCTTGAGAATTGCTAACAACATGTCCATTGTGTAGCTTGTTCACTTGGCTAGCTACCTGGAAAAGAAAGTCCCAGAGATGTAGAACTTAGGGTGACAATATTTCACTTGCTGTTTTCCTCTCCTTTGAATTTCAGTAGCTTGAAAGAATTACTTAAGTAAAAATCCAGCCAGTTTTGTGGCCTCCAAACAATGTGGAAGAAAAATTTCCTCTGTTGTGGAGCTCAGAACATTTGGCTGCTAGCCTCACTTCGAAGTCAAGACATTTTTATCATCTTTCCTTTCGTTGTGACTTTAAATGCAGGGTGCGTACACAGAGCTTCCACTAACTGAGGGAAGCTTGTCCCCAAAGATGCTTTTTCAAAAGGCAACTGGACTCTTTCTTGCTTTTTCCTTGACAGCATTTCACTTCTCATCCAAGAAGTTCTGAACTGAAGAAGCTTCTTGGATGAGAAGCAAAACATCTTCAAGGAAAAACAAAGTCCAGTTGCCTTTAGAAAAAGCACCTCTGGGACAACCGGGATGACTAAGAAGCTCCATAGGACAGAGGGAAACTTGGTTTTGGGGAAAGGGGAAGTCAAATCTAATTTGAAAGGTTGGAGATCAAAGGTGAGAAATGTGAAAGGCCACGGGGCTGCTTTTCCAAACCGTGGCTCTGTCTGGGGGGGAAAAAAAACCTTCATTTAAAAAAATGGATCTTGTTTTGGTGGATTGTTGAAAAGTGTGAGGGCTAGTCGCACCACTAGTTGTGTGTGTCGTCTTATTTGTTCCAAATACAGCTGCATATCACAGTGTTGACATACTGTCGATTATTTTGCATTTGGTTTCTGAAAGGTGATGACTAAATTTCTTCAGCTGCCAATAATTGTAGGCAAAAGAACTATTTGCAATTCTGCTCCTGTCATTCCTTTTCTTTCTTTCTTTTGAAAGGTTTCCCCCCCTCTTTTTGCTGTGAAAGGAAGGTTATTTATTATTCTGTAGGAAGCTTGTGGTGAGAGACTACACAAAACAAGGGACTTGACTCTAAGGTGTGTGGCTTTCAGATATTGTCTCTTGGTTGTGGTGGGCTTGGGCATCAAAGGCAGTGAAAAAAAGGAGATGCAGAGGGCATCTGAGCCACTGCAGACTTTCCCAGCACCTCCAGCGCAAAAATTTGAGATGTGACATCAGTGCTTGAAGTGGGTATCCGATTCCACAGAATTTATTTTGAATTGAGGATGAACTGAGAAGGCCACTGCAGTTCAGAACAACAGTATTTATTCTAAATTATTGCATTTCTTTCTTGGGGAACGCAATGTTTTTCACCATGAAGTAGTTCCTAACTGTGGGCATAAGCACTTGCACATTTAATGTTATCTCTGTTTGTGGTACAACTTTGAATTGTTATTACTGGGAATACCCGGAACATTAGACTAAAGGTAGCAAGTTAAAATCTGATTAATTCTAGCTAGTAGCGTAGTAGCTATTAAGACATGGCTTTCTTTGGGGGAGGAAATTCGTGTCTTTTTTTTTTTTTTTTTTAATTNTTTTTTTTTTTTTTTTTCAAATTTCTTATGGGGTATCTGAAATCATGAGGTGAAAAAAAGTTTTATCTGAATAATGTAAATTCAACTGCCCAGAGCAGTTTCTCCTATTGACAGGCAGCTAAAACAATGAACACACTTCATATTTGGGGGGAGGGGGAAGGCGGAAGGGAACAGTCTTTATTATTATTATTATTATATTATTATTATTATTATTATTTGTATTTGAACTGTGTAACATCCTGTTTACAGGGGTTTTATTTTTTTATCCATGAGGACTAGCAGAATGACTTTACCGATATATGCAAATCCTACCATTGAGTTACAGGTTTTTTTGGGGGGGAGGGGATGGGGGAATACTTGGGCAGGAGTAAAAAGTTCCAAACTCTGGAGCATTGAGGCTTAATTTATTGTGGCTTTTTCTCTCTTGGCAAAAACAAAAAAGCCCTGAAGATGGCTTTGTAAGTGTGTGCGTGTGTATGTGTGTGCGTGTGTGTGTGTGTGTTCTTCCTTTTGCAAACTTAAGAACATGACGATGATGTGAAAAAAAAAAACAAAAGCAAAATTCTGTGCACATTCTTTTCAAACTCTCTTTTTTGTTTGTTCCCCTTTTTTTCTGTGAGTTTTTTTTCTTTTTGGTCTTTGTAACTTTGCATTATTTGTAAATGAAATGTAATAAAGTTAAGCTGTTTTTCTCTCCGGCAGTTCAGCTCTGCTTTTCTGAAGAATGTTTAATCGAAGTGTTTTATATCAAAAATTGAGAAGTTTTATCTTTTCAAAGTGCATCTCCTGTGCTGAATGCCTGGCTAGCTTTTTTTTTTCTTTCCCCTTTTCTAAACCTCTTCTGAAAGGAGCGGCAGATAATAAATACAACTTAACCTTTGGTAGACAAATGTTATTTTATTAACCGAACAGTCTGTATTTTACAAACAGCTCTCCAAATTTCTCCTAAACAACGAAGAGCTGCATTTTTTAATACAGTGTTTCTCAACTTTGGCCACTTGGAGGTGCATGAACTTCAACTTCCAGAATTCCCCAGCCAGCATAACTGGGTTGAATAGAATTCTGGGAGTTGAAGTCCACACATCTTCAAGTGACCCAAGAGATACTGCTCTAGTGGAATCTTGGATTATTGGGTTAAGTGAATTACTTTAGGAAACTGTCTTATCCAAGATCAGCTCCAGACCAGGAAGCACTTACTCTCCAGGACTTAAGCCAAGACAGACCTGTTCATCACTTGCTCTCTGATCCTCTTAACTGGAGGTTGCAAAGCTGGCATTCTACTATTAAGGTTTGCTCCCTGCCCACAATGCTTGGGGGTTTTGAAGGCCGCCTGCATGGCTTCCGAACCAGACAGATTCCTATCAGCTGTTGGGAGTGGCGGTGGTGGATTCCTGAATCACACAGAAGCCTCAGCTTGTACAGGCAGTCCTCGACTTACAACCATTCGTTTAGTGACCATTCAAAGTTACAATGGCACTGGAGCAAAAATGACTTAGGATTGGTTTTCACACGATCTTGGCAGCATCCCTCTTGGTTGGGGGGGGGGTTTGGATGCTTGGCCACCAGTTCATATTTTATGATGGTCGTGGCATCCCGGGGTCTTGCGATCGCCTTCTGTCAAGCAAAGTCAGTGGGGAAGCCAGATTCACTTCACAACTGGGATACTAACTTAACAGGCGCTGTAGTTCACTTAAAAACGGTGGCAAGAAATGTTGTAAAATAGGACATCAGTCACTTAACAAATGTCTTGCTTAGCCACAGAAATGTGGGACTCAATTGTGGTCGTAAGTTGAAGACTACCTGTGAGTATATATGTATATATGCATGTGCTCCATTTAAGAACCGGGGTGAGACCCCAAAGGCACTTTCCTTCTCTTGCAGAGGTTATGGAGCGAAATCCGGGAGGCCACAATGGGTGGCTGCCCGTGTCCCTCCTCAGCATCAGCAGTGGCTGACCCAAAAGGATGCAAAACAAGGGCAGGAGACAACCCAGTGGAGGATGCCCAAGGAAGCCACTTCTCTGGTGGTGACCCTTCAGCCTTCCAGGAAGGGTCCCCTGGTTATGTCCACCCTTGTGGACTTGTTAGCAGCTGCCACGGAGCATGAACGGCTCTTCTGCGCTATGTCGAGCAATGAGGGTTCTTCAGGGTCTTGTGGAAGCAAGTCTCGGGTGAGGTTGGTTCTAGGAGGGGTAGTGGGGAGGCTGCAGGGGCTGGTGGACACGGTGCTTGCCGCATATGAAGAGACAGTTCACCATTTACTATATCTTGAAGGGAGCAGAAGCAGTGCATGTGGCGCGGGCGCAACAAGTCTCTTTTTCGACCAGCGGCAGTAGCATTTAGTAGTTGTGTTGGTTCCGGTAAGCCTCGTAGTCTTCCGGGATCGTGTCTAAGAAAGAGAAGAGGAAGAGGGAGCATGTGAACCAGGAGAAAAGGTCGGTCAGCAGCCTAATGCAGGCCTAGATGCTCTGGCGTTATGGGGACTACCAGGGGAAACCCCTCAGAGGCTAAAGACCTCTGCACGATTCAGAGCAAGGCACCTCTGGGTCGTGGATGCTCTCCAGATGCTCCAGCCGAGGATTACGCTTGCTCCAGTAATGCTCCGAGACCACCCTCCAGTGGAGTCAGAGCGGCTCTGGATTGACAGGATTGGGCTGAGCCTCACTCACCATTGCAGCGATACCGCAGGTTGGACCAGATGATGTTTTCCTGGGAGAAGCAGAAGACCCCCAGACGGCCCCCTCGCATAGTTGTGTCGAGGACAATGCCAGTGTCGGCCACCACCTCAGACCCCTCATAGAACCGAGTCCTGAAGTACAAATCCAGAGAAGGATTTAGCTTATTTCTGAGAGTTGCAGTGTTTATCCTGAGTCCCACAGGATCTTGCCTTGAATGCTGTTATGTTCTAGGTCAGGGGGTGGAGAACAATGGCCTCTTTATGACTTGTGGACTTCAGCTCCCAAAATTCCTGAGCCAGCCATGCTGCCTAGAGAACTCTGAAAGTTGGAAGTCCACATGTCATCAAAGGGCCCTAGTTCCCCACCCCTGTTCTAGGGCATCCCAACAAGGGTTTAGTTAAAAAGACAATAGATGTGATGTGCAATAAAGCTCTGACTATTTTCTGCGCTTTGTGATGCACAGAATTTCATCACAACTAATTGATCAAGAGAATGGATGAAATTGTCAATCCAGTTTGTATTCTAATGTAATGACTTCTGTGTAATTCTAATTAAAACAGTTACAAGCATGTTAGAGATAACATGGGGGGGGGGGGAAGTAGGTGGAACTTCAATTGCCACCATCTTGATCTGTTTGATCTGATCCTATAAGACTCCTAGTATCAAATCACTAAAACAACAGCTAAACATTGGACTACTTTGCAAGTTTATCTTGAAACTGAAAAAGGGATAAACTAAAGCCAATTGTCCACTATGTCCATAATTATTATGTAAATAATTCAGAACCTTCTCTTGCAGATAAATATCTTTTAATAAAGGAGAATAGCCCACTGTAGTTCCTGCTGAAGACTTTCTGAGCACCACTAAAGGCATTTTCCACCACTTCACAAAGGAATTTAGGAGACTACATTGCTTCAACTGACAAAATGGAGCCTTTAACCATTGGTAGGAAATCTCAACAGATTTCAGGAAAATTTTGAAGAATGGTATATATGTGCATCTTTTAAATGCCTCAGTGTTATACAAACTCTTAAATATAAATGTTCTCTTGAAAGTCAGCTTGGAAATCTTAGAATGACATAAAATTATTTTCAGAAAATTCATTAAGCCTTGACTACAGATAGTCCTGCAGTTACAACCCAGGTGTAACAGTTGTAAAATGGAACAATATAGACCCAATTTTACAATCTTTTTTTTTTTTTGCACTGGTTGTTAAACACCATGGTCATTAAACAAACCATTGTTCAGGGTGCAGTTTTGCTGAAAACCGGGAGTGCCAGTTCTCAGCAAAACTCTCATAAAGCATGGTCACGTGGCCATGGGAAACTGCAAACAGCCCTAAATGCAGCCTATATTTCTGAGTGCTCAAAATGCAGTCAAGCGCATTGATGATGTTACCTAGTTGGGTAATGAAACGTCTGCAAGAAAGCAACCAAACTCAGGGAGCACCAAGGACCCCACATGCCAACCCTGAGCTGCAGAGGTCTTTCCTTACCGGATGTAGCCCACCTGGGGCCGGTGCTGTAAGAACCAGCGATAGGAAGTCTTATCTTTCCAGCCGACGTTCCGGGGGTCTTTCCACAGCAACTTCACCTGGTCAGCTGTGTCCCCTGTGTGCCAGAGTGAGTTACGCAGGTATTCTCCAGGCCCAGTCTTTGATTTCACTGCCTGAAAGGGAAAAACAGGGTAGAGAAGATGGAACACACCACCATTTCTCTTTCTGAATTTTTAGAAGGCTGCCAGAGAGATTTTCAGCTGTGTCCTGAAATATTTTTCCTCCTGATCCTCTTCCCTGGGTGAGCTGTGGTGCGAAGGGAGCCTGATGGTGGACTCTGCCCTCACCTTGAGTTGGATGCCGGGTTCTGCCACCGCCCGGAAAGGATTGGCCTGCCAGTAGGTTTGTTCCATCTGCTTCCACATCACCACATAGAAGCTGGCGCTATCCTGGTAGCCAAAGATGAACCCTGCATAATCGTCATCTGTGGCCGTGTTCACATGGAAGGTGCCTTCAAAGTCCACCCCATTAAATGCCGTGTACCCTGAACCCGAGTGGAGAGAAGACAAAAAGAGCATCGCAATAATATATTGCGTTTTTATTTCTTGTCACTCATGTCATAAGATTCTGAGAATAGCAATCAAAGGGGATGTTTGTAGCTCAGGGTTGAAATGAGGGGTCCTTGGTGGTCTCTGAGTTTGGTTGTTTTGGTGAAGATGTTTCATTACCCAGCTAGATAATATCAGTATTAGTAAGGAGTCTCTAAACCGAGAGGAAACCATACTCCTTACTAGCACTGATGGTGTTACCTAGTGTGGGTAACGAAATGTCGGCAAGAAAATGATCAAGATCAGAGATGACCAAGGTCCCCTGATAGAACAGCCTGGAGGAATAGGAAGAAAAGCCCGCAACCAAGACAGTCAGAGAAGACAAATCTCAGTCTAAAGCAGAAAGATAATTTGAGGAAGGGTCTCAATTTTAACCCTCCCTAGGTCTTTCTCAGGTAAATGCAGGGAATGGAAAAACACATTTAGACTTGCACAATTTGTTATTGTAAGCTTACAATAAAAGCACAGGTAATCCTCAATTTACAACCCTTTGTGTAGCAACAATTCAAAGTTAACAATGGCACTAAAAAGGTGACTTGCAACAGGTGCTTACACTTACAACCATAGTCACAGACAAAATTTGGGTGTTTGGAACTGGCAGGTATTTACAATGGTTGCAGTATCCCAGAATCATGTGATCATCATTTATCACTCTCCCAGCTGATTTCTGACTTGCAAAGCCAATGGAGCAAGCATGATTCATTTAACAACCATATGATTCACTTAACAATTGCAGCTATTTGCTTAACCATGGCAAAACCAGTAACCTAAGACCAGGCATGGTTTACGTAACAACTGCCTGGTGTACTTAACAGAAATTCCTGTTCCAATTGTAGTCGTAAGTGGAGGACTATTTATTGTATTAGCATTCACAACTTTGGTTTCCTGGTCTAGACTACCTCAAGGGACTGGCATCTTGCAAGTTATTGCAAGTTACAGAATCAAGATCACATGAAGTGTGAGTACCATTTTATACTGCCTTGGTAAAGCCACACTTAGAATATAGCATCCAGTTTTGGTCGCTACAATCTAAAAAAGATGTTGAGACTCTAAAAAGAGTGCAGAAAACAGAAGATTAGGGGACTGGAGGCTAAGACATATAAAGAATGATTTCTGGAATTGAGTATGTTTAGTTTAATGAAAAGAAGGACTAGCAGTATTCCAATATCTCAGGGGCTGCCACAAAAAAGAGGGAGTCAATTTATTCTCCAAAGCACCTGAGGACAGAAGAAGCAGCAATGGGTGGAAACTCATCAAGGAGAGAAACAATCTAGAACTAAGGAGGAATTTCCTGACAGAACAATTAATCAGTGGAACAACTTGACTCCAGAAGTTGTGTAGGGGGTTGGACTAGAAGACCTTCAAGGCCCCTTCCAACTCTGTTATTCTGATATTCCCCCTTCCTGCCTTTATGTTGAAGAGAACTAGGGAGGCTCAATCTGAGATGCTTCCTCCAACCAATTGCTAAGAGATGACCCTTTTTGCTGTAAGAATCCCAGATACTTTAATCATTGCTTGGTTTCCCAATGGACAGGCATTTAAAAGCAGCCTTTGTTCCCAACCCAACTCTGTGCTTTCCCATCTGCCTTTTCCCAGGTTGTGGTTTGTGTGTGTACATTTCGAACAAAATGTGCACATGCCTCATTTCAAGTAACTGAAGCTGAGAACAGCCTTCCCCAAATCCTGTTAATTCTGTTTACGCAAACCTTTTCCATTGCAGCCGTCTAGCTCTCTTCACACAAGCTCCAAAACAGAGTTCTCCAATTGGGGAGGCTATCTGGGGATGCAAAACCCAAGCCCTAGATTGTATGTTGCTTTCCCACAAGCCGTGCCTACAATCCCCACCCAACTGTCATTACAAGCAGCCCTCAACTTATGGCCGAGTGCTGAGCGACCGTTGAAAGTTATGATGGACATTCCCAGGAGTATTTACAACCCAGTTCGGAAGTTCCAATGGCTATTGCCTCCTCCATGGTCATGTGACCGTATACCAGCGTTCTGCAACTGCGGTTTGCAGCATCCCATAGTCACACGTCCACGTCTTACGATGGTTTTGCCAAAAGGTGGCCTTTATTTCCAGTTTTTAGCATAGCAAACAACTGGTTTGCTTAATAAGCACTGCAAAACTTGTCACATTGGGTTGATCTCATGGGAGGAGCCACTTTACAACCATCACAACTTATGAACATAATGGACAGTTTTCCATCAGTCTTAAACCGAGGACTACGTGTAATGGGTCCGAAGAAAGAAATGATCACATGGAATGGAGTGTAAATAGAGTAACGGAGGTGGAAGGGACCTTGGAGGTCTTCTCGCCCAACCCCTTCCAGTCCAACCCTGTTCAATCTCTTAAGTAAACCAATTCCATGCTGTGTAATGACTTTTGCTTCAGTTTGAGTCAGGCCAGATGAAAATAAAATTTTGACTCTGCCCCGTCTACTGTGTACTGACTCCACCGCTGGAAGTTCTAACTCTTGGCTCCCAAGGGTTGCCATTTCTTCCCTAGGACTTAAAAGTGAATGTTGCAGCACTGAGGACCTCAAGAAGGAGCATTTCTGCATCCTGTACAGGTAGGCCTCAATTTACAACTATTTGTTTAGTTATTGTTACAACAGCACTGAAAAAAGTGACTTATGATTGCTTTTCACAGTTACAACTTTTGCAGCATCCCCATGACCATGTGATCAAAATTCAAATGCTTGACAACTGGTTCATATTGATGACCATTGTTGTGATCCCCTTTTGCAACCTTCTGACAAGCAAAATCAATGGGGAAGCCAGATTCACTTAACAATTGTGTTACTAACTTAACAATAGGGGTTCACTTAATAGCTGTGGCAAGAACAGTCATAAAATGGGGGCAAAACCCAGTCACTGTCTTGTTTTAACAACAGAAATTTTGACCTCAATTGTATTTGAGGTCAAATAAATGAGGTCATTGTATTTGACCTTAATAGGTCAAGGACTACCAATGTGTGATGCAGATATTTTAAAGCACTTGCTTTTTTTCAGAGCTTAAACTGTAACTTACCCACAGCTAAACCTGGGTCACTGTTCATGGTCTGCACAATTTCCATACCCTGCAAAAATAAGAATTTTCCTTTTTTTAATGCAACATACATCCAGAGACTCCAACCTCCATCTGGAACTTTGAGAACAGGAGGGTATTTTCAGAAAATGACAAATGGCAAAATGGGATTTTTGCCCTTCGACAAAGTGGCTATTGGGGAGATGTCATAAAAACCTTTTTATTCACAGAATGTTACCTGTACTTTCTCAACAAGACGCTCCCTATTAGACCTGACTGCTTGTGGCCTTTTTGTAGACCAGTGTTTCTCAACCATGGCTACTTTAAGATGTGTGGACCAACTCCCAGAATTCTGGGAGATGAAGTCCGCAGATCTTAAAGTAGCCATGTTTAAGAAATACTGTGTTCGCTGGATAGAGCTACAAGTCTCTTCTGTTACTCCCCAACTTGGAGACGAGTAGGGAAGTTGAAAAAGGAGGAAGTTGTCCCAAAATTGTTGAGAATGGAGCTGGCCTGGACCAGACCCTGCTTTTCTCCTGCACCATGAACTGGATAAAGAACTGACCTGTATCCTTTCAGCCAAGAGTTCACCCCAGCAACCTTGAATCATCTTCACCCACAAAGGTAAGTGATATCCCACACCAGAGCAAGACACAAAGCTCCTCCAATCAAAAGATTTCCCATCACAGAAATTCAGCCTTTCACAATCCTGAAGCTGTTCCGGACAAATTAGTTCCCAGAATTCCCAGTCAAGGTTGGCAGAGCTCCCATAATGCCTTGTCATCCTCTCCATTGGCTGTGCTGGCTGGAAAGTACAGCTGTGAAAATCTTGGCGCCACTTCTCACAAGGTCTTTGTTGGAGGGAGAGGCCTCCAATGTGTGTCAAGTAAAAAAATACTTCTTTGGTGTTTTTAGTTGCCAGCAGAAAGGGATTGGGGAAAGTAGTGCATTCCTTAAATGCTTCAGATAATTGCTAGGCAGCAGAAGCTGTTGGCGTGTAAGATTATTACTGGAGAGCATCATTGATGACTCTTGGCTATGGATGTGTCCCATTGGAGAATATACATCCGGGGGTGGGGGGAAGACCAGGGTCAAGGGTGAAATGAATGATGTGTCTTAGAGTCAGCTGCACTCAGGTAATGCCAACATGGTCACTCCTAATCAATTTTTTTTTACTCTGAGAGATGCGGCTAGAGACTTATGATTTGAATAGGTGTGACTGTGTATGACTGGAAGAATTGGACTTGCTCTTCATCAGGACATTTGAGAGTAATCCCAATGGTGCTTTTTTCAAGAGGCAACTGGACTGCCTGTTTTTTGTTTGAAGATGTTCTGCTTCTCATCTTGGAGGAGAAGCAAAATGTCTTCAAAGAAGAACCAGAAAGTCCAGTTGCCTCCTGAAAAAAGCACCTTTGGGACAACCATGACCTCGATGACTGAGAATCTCCACAGACATATGAGAGTAATGCAATCATTGTTCAGGACTAGAAGAGTTTTCAATTGTGCAAAGCACCATCAGAACCAAAAAAGAACAAGCACATCAGGAAATCACCAAGCAACCTCAGAGCTTCGTAACAAACCTGGTTGAGGACAATCCAGTTGGGGTCTATCTGGGCATCTCCTTCAGGATCCAACACAACGGTTTGAAAGGCCCTGAAGTCAGTCAGCGTCACTTGGGCATTTTCAGGGCAAACATCAATCCGGTCAACCACCAGGTCCTTATCAAAGTCATCCTGACAAGCATCTCCGACACCATCTCCTGCGGAAGGAGGGAGTGGAGAAATCAGCTTCCCATAGTTGCCCTGGATTCAAAGGCAGAACTAGGGCCACAAGCATCACACACCAGCCTAATGCTACATGTTTACTGTCATGCAGCACAATCAGTCCAGATCAAAGTCTCCCCTCCCAACAGAGATTTGCAAATGGCTTCCTTTCTGCTCTCACTACACAAATCTTAGAAATTTCCCCCTTCCTGAAAACGCAACGGATGCAAATCATATGCCCCACTTATGTTATATGTCATTTTTCTCTCTGTAAATTTATAAAACAGCAGACTAGAAGAGGAGAAAATGGAGAGTGGCTTCCAAAGTTGACAGCTATCTTGGGGTGCAACAACAAGAAATAAAGTCCAGATTGTGGAAAATAATTGTTCTCCTCTACTATGGCTTGGCTGGTCCCCATTTGGAGAACAGAGTCCAGTTTTGGCACCAGAATTAAATAAGGACAGTGACTTAATTGTTCAAAGGAGAGCTCCTAAGATGCTGAAGGGTCTGGAAATTCAGTCCTACATAGAATAGTTGAATGTTATTTCTGGGTACAATATTTGATCTACAGAAAATACAGTTAAAGGAATGTAGAACAGCAGGCTTCAAATATCTGAATGGTGGTCATCAAGAAGATGGAGTAGATTTATTCTCTATAGCTCCAACAGGTAGGACTAGAAACAGAATATTATGACAAGGAAGTTTGGGTTAGATATCAGGAGAAACTTCCTATCTTTGATCTGTCGGCCGAAACTGGTGAATTTTTCACCTCAACTTTTCCAACAACTGGTTGGGAATGTAGAGATGCCCCAGGCAGTGTTTCTCAACCTTGGCAATTTCTGTTCTTCCCCTTCTCTGCTTAATTTTACCTCTTTACCTTTACCTCTTCTACCTGACAAATATCTTCAGCTATACTTGTTAAAGTTGCCTGCATTTTTAGAAAGCCTAAACTAACCCAGCGTTTTCAAACTTGGCAACTTTAAGACATGGTAGACTTTGACTATCAAAATTCTTGAAACTGCTACATTTGAAAAACACTGAACTAACCCTTCCAGTATGTTTAACTTTTCCTGGAAGTTTCTGTAGCTTCTCCCCCTAATGTCCAAGTTGCTGTTCCACAAGGTCTCAACGTCCTTTGGGAAAGAAGGAAAATAATCCTTTCCAGTTGCGTTCATGCTTTGTTTCTTTGGTCAAGTTAATTGGCTGGGGAATTCTAAGAGCTGAAGTCTACAGATCTTAAAAATTGCCAAGGTTGAGGAAACACTGTTTTAGTGCAGGGGTCTCCCAACTTGGCAATTTTTAGACCTCAACTCCCAGAATATATTTATTTAAGGATAGATCAGCTTTCTGTCCTGTGGTGACCAAAGAATTTAAGACCAAAGTTGCCAAACTTGAAGAGCCCTGTTCTGGTGAATTCTACACTGGCCAGGGGATAGATTATGGCCTCTTTCCAAATCCAGGATATTTTATATAATTTTTTAAAATTTGAACTTGGTTGTGGACACTAAGGGGTAACTGTTCTATGTTTGTGCTTTCACAAAAGCCCTGCAAAGGAAGAAGTTGAGAGAGAAAGCATGCTATCCTCACGATTTGTGTCTTGCTGGCCAGGATTGGGGACCAAACGACAATTGTCAGGCCCTGGGGACTTGTGATCTGGGATGCCATCATTATCATCATCATCATCACATTCATCTCCAAGCCCATCCTGGTCAGAGTCCAGCTGGGAGCTATTGGGCACCGAAGGACAATTGTCGCGGGAATCCTGGTGCCCATCTCCATCTCTGCCAACAAGAAAAAAAAGAAAACTTAAAAGAGTTCAGTGATGAGTGAAATAAGATAATTATAGAAAAGGGGGCTTTTTATCCAAGATCATTATCTCCTAAATTGTCCCCAACAATTGGCACACCCATTTGGCTTGTTTTCAGACTCCCAAGGCTAAGCTATCTGTCTACCAATGAAGCCACCAATTGAACCTCAGCATGAGTCACTGTTCTCCAATCAGCTTATTTTACTGCTTTGCTAGATTTTGACTTTAGGAGAACACTGAATGGTCTCATTGCCCATAACCTAACAGTGCAATTATCTGCATGGATCTTCTACTCCACCTCTTTGGAAAAAAGAAGGTCATTATCCCAAAGGTTCTTTTTCAAAAAGGTAACTGGACTTTGCTTTTCCTTGAAGATGTTTCGCTTCTCATCCAAGATACTTCTTCAGTTCAGTTCTTCAGAACTTAGTAGAACCAAGAAGACATTTCCTGACAGGACAATGAATCAGTGGAACAACTTGCCTCCAGAAGTTGTGAATGCTCCAACACTGGAAGTTTTTAAGAAGAGATTGGACAACCGTTTGTCTGAAATGGTGTTAGGTTTCCTGCCTGAGCAGAGAGTTGGACTAGAAGACCTCCAGGGTCCCTTCCAACTCTGTTATTCTATTCTAAAAGCAAAGTCCAGTTGCCTTTTGAAAAAGCACTTTGGAGACAACCATGATGTGGAAGATTGAGAATCTCCATAGACAGAAGGTCTTTATATCAGCTTTCTGTCCTGTGTGGTGATTGAAGCTGTCAAGGCCTTCCTAACACAGTGGAACAAAAGACTCTGCTCACTGCATCTCTGTATGACTTACCTACTACTCTTGTCTCCCTTCCAGCTAGAAGGGATTCATAGAGCAATTATTCTTGCAAGAATGCAGATATTCAAACCTTGCTACGTGTGAAATGAAGGCAGATATTCTTCAACTCACTTGTCCTGGTTGGTGTCACACGGGTCTCCAACAAGATCGTGGTCAGTATCTTTCTAAGTAACGAAAAGTAGAAAGTTTTAATTGAAATGTCTGAATATTAGTAACTCAGGTAGCTATGCTCTTTGTTTGAGCTCCGAACTTGGTGATTTGTTTGTGATTTGGTTTCAAGCGAATGGGGACAAAATGCAGCCAAATCGCCAAGCTCAGAGCTCAAACCAACAATATAAAAGTTTTAATCGTTTTTTCAATTTCCCTTCCTTCAGAAACCTCTCTAAGATGCTTTTATCAAATGCAGACTTGGAATTCTTGAATGTTTCAAGTAAAACATTTTCCACTTCTATCAACATTTCTATCTTCAAAATATTTTCCATAACATCTCATACAGTATTCCTAAATGTACCCTTGCTCTAAATGTACATTTCTATTGAATTGTTTAAGCTATGGCTGTTTACAAAAAGATTTGAAGCAGGTGGCTTCCCACAATCAAAAGTCAAAAGATTTTATCCTGTGCTGGATTTTCCAGGCTCATTCACCCAGGAGAATGAAAAAGTCAGGGCACCATCCCAAATTATGAGTAATGAAATTCCAATTAAAATAGCCCTCTACACTTCAAGGGAAGGTTTGATTGGAAGGATTTGCAAGGATGGAACAGATCTTGGAATCAATCTTTTAGGTGGACATTCTGTAATTCCAAAAACAATGATAGAATTCACATTTCTGCAGCTTTTCTCACAGAACTCCGATTTAATTTGGGATGGGCCTCAGCTGAGCAGTAAATCTGTTATCGTGCATCTGTTATCTGTTACAAAAATTTCTGGGGAAAAAAGGTTGGGAAAACCTGTTTGTTTAAGATCTTGGACAATGATTATTGTTCAGTGGCCTTCGACTTACAACTGTTTGTTTAGCAAACATTCAGAGTTACAACAAATGTAAACTGTGACAACTGCATCCATGCCATGGTAATTTGCCATGATAATTTGGCAGTTGTGATGTTGGGGTGCCCTCCTAAAATTCCTAACTTTGTCACAACTGAGATTTCAGAGCAGGGACCCCATTTCACTCTCTGGATCTAGTGGCCACTAAAGAAATGATTGTAGGTTGAAGACTACCTGTATTTGGTGTCCTGAGCACAAGCAACAATGGAAAAAGTGATTTATGACAGTTTTTCCATACTTATGACCATTGTAGCATCCTCCTTGGTCACGTGATCAAAATCCCAAAACTTGGCAACTGGCTCATATTTATGATACTTGCAGTGTCCATCAGCTTTTGCAGTGTTGTGACAAGCAAAGTCAATAGGGAAGCCAGATTCACTTAACAACCGTGTTCCTAACTTAACAATTGCAGTGATTCACTTAACAATTGTGGCAAGAAAGGTCGTAAGATGGGCCAAAACTCACTTAACTATTGTCCCTCTTAGCAACAGAAATTTGGGACTCAGTTATAGTCATAAGTCAAGGACTACCTGTATTGGGCTAGATCAGGGCTCGGCAGCCTTACTCAAAGAGCCATTTGGAATTGTTTCCCCATAGAAAAGAAAACACTGGGAGCCACAAAACCCTTCCCTGTGTGTGTCTATTTCCTGAGCGGCCATAAAACTAGCGTATATAGTTGAATTAAAGATTCTGTTTTCTTTTGAAACTTTTCTTTTCTTGGATTTAACCACTGCTTGCCTACTGGAGGGTCAAAAAGCTCAATAAATTGTATGCTGGCAGGTGTCGTATATTGGCAGTTGTGATGCATATTTTGAGCAACAGGGAGCTGCAGCAGAGGGTTGAAAGAGCCACATGCGGCTCCAGAGCTGCGGGTTGCTGATCCCTGGGCTAGATAAACAAATAATCCAGAGCAGAGCTAAAGCAAGTAGTATTCAGAGACCAGAATAGGTCTCTCTAAAGCAAGGGTGTCAAAATCAAGGCCTGCAAGCAGAATCCAGCCTATGGGGTGCTTAGATCCGGCCTGCAGGGCCGCTCTGGAAACACTGAAGGACCGGCCCACGGTATATCTGCTCCGTTTTCACTGGCAGACGCATCGTGTCTGCCATTGAAGGGCCGGTCCTTCACTTTTTGCTGGCAGAGGGCTAGCAAAAGAAAACTAAAAACAAAACAAAAAAGGAGAAATGTTTCCCCTTTTGCATTTGAGCATACAAGAAGGGACAAGAAAGGGAAAGAGGAAAGACAAAGAAAAAGAAGGAAAGATGGGAAGGGAGCAATGAAGGAAAAATAAGGAAAGAGGGGAAGGAATCTAGAATACAATTCTTTATTGGCCAAGTGTGATTAGACACACAAGGAATTTGTCTTGGTGCAAATACTCTCAGTGTACATAAAAGAAAAGATACATTCATCAAGAATCAAGAATCATGAGGTACAACACTTAATGATAGTCATAGGGTACAATAAGCAATCAAATCATATTAGGAAACAGTCAATATAAATCGTAAGGATACAAGCGACAGTTACAGCCATACAGTCACAAGTGGGAGGGGATGGGTCATAAGGAGTGATGAGAAGATTAATAGTAACAGTAGTGCAGACTTTGTAAATAGTTGGACAGTGTTGAGGGAATGAACTTTTTTAGCAGAGTGATGGCATTTGGGAAAAAACTGCCCTTGTGACTAGTTGTTCTGGTGTGCAGGGCTCTATAGCGTTGTTCTGAGGATAGTTGAAGGAGAAGGAAGGAAGGAATGTAGGTAGGTAGGAAGGAAGGAAGGAAATTATAATGAGGGAGGGAGGGTCTGAGGGAAGTCCTGCCTTACCATTCGTTTACCTCAGATGCCCCCAACATGAGTGACATTGAGCTGGCCATCCCCCCCCCGCCCCCCAAGGTCAAACACAACCCTGATGCGGCCCTCAATGAAATCAAGTTTGACAGCCCTGCTCTAAAGAGTGCAATATCAACAGGTCACTGAATTTTACCCTTTTCTGACCTCGTTTCCTGTGCACAAAAAAATTGCAAATATTGTCAACCATCCAGAGAGTGCTGCAAAGCGCTATGGGGGCAGTATAGAATTCTAAATGCTACTGCTATTCTCCTTAGCAAATGCAGCCCTTTTAGGTCATTAAGCAACTAAATCTGTATTGTATGGATCCAAGCCAATGCCTCACCTGATCTGGGTTACTGATGAAGGGGCAGCTGTCACAGACGTCTCCAACTCCATCCCCATCGGTGTCCTTCTGGTCTGCATTAGGGATCCTCGCACAGTTGTCCAGGATATTTTTAATTTCTAGAGAAGAGGGAGTGAACAAAACAGCAACCATAAGAAACAAAGAATGTGGGGAGTTGCTGGGCTCAGAGACTACAAATGGGGTCTCTGCTCTTAAGCCTCAGTTGTGATAAGGCTGGAAGGACGGGTAAATTGGGGCGGGGGGGACCCCAGCGTGACACTTGCCAGATAATGTGGATCATGGCATGGATCCATTTGGGAGGTTTGTTTTAAAGAAGAGCAAGCTAAAAAATAGTATGGATAAAAATGGTAGGGTAATTTCTGATTCATGACTAGTCCCTTGGCAATCATTCATAGTTTCAATGGACACCCCCCCCCCAAAAAAAAGAACCNCACCCCCCCCCCCAAAAAAAGAACCTTATAACCTGGCTCTGAAATTTCAATGTCCACACACACACACCTCCCCCACACTCACATAACCGCATTGAGTACCTGGCAACAGTGATTTATGATGTATTTTCTGGAAACCGGAGTTTAATTCCGGTTTTTAGGAACAAAGCACCCCATAATGAACAATGGATATGCTTAATATTAAGTGTTCATTTAACAACTGCTACAAAAAAGGCCCTAAAATCAGGTCCATTCAAGTGGTGACTCACTTTACAACCATAATTGCCAGACTTCATTATGGTCGTAAGTCGAGGACTATCTGTACCTTCCAACAAAGCAAGAACAACTGGTTTCATAGAGTAGTGATCTTGCTCTGTGAAACTGGAGAAAATATGTCTATCTCTTATCTATCTCGATCAAACTATCGATAGCTTATCTCCATCTAACTATATTTATCTCTATATCTATCTATCTATCTATCTATCTCTTATCTATCTCTATCTTATCTCTTATCTTTATATCTTTATATCTATCTTATCTATCTATCTAATCAGCCCACTTTCTGATCTGAGCCCGAACTCACGGTCTCCATCCATATCGTTGTCACACAGATCCCCCCATCCGTCACCATCGCTATCCCACTGGTTGTTGTTCTTGATATTCCGGCAGTTGTCACAAGCATCCCCAAAGTTGTCTAGATCTACGTTTCGCTGGTCCGTGTTGGGCACAAACACACAGTTGTCCTGCAGGGGGAAGGATTTGTAAGTCAGAAAGAAATGGGAAAACCAGCCCAGCTTTGCAAAAATTGGAGTAGCTGACAAAGCCTGCTTGTTGGGATGTTGGTTTTTCCCTGCAATACACAGTGACATGTTTCAAGGAAAGCTGGCAAGCAGGATCACTTGGGGAAACCTCCTGCTGAAGTAGAGAAACATCGTGTTCCCAAGCTACTGATGTTCTCTTTAGGCATCCTACAAGTTACAATGCAGGGGTGTCCAATGTTGGCAACTTTAAGGCTTGTGGACTTCAACTCCCAGAATTCCCCAGCCAGCCATGCTGGGAGTTGAAGTCCACACACCTTCGATGTTTCTTGTCAGGGCAACCTGGTCTACCCAATTATGGGATGGCGCATACTGCTTCCGTTTTCGTCTTTCAGCCCCAATCCAGGAATCTTCGTAGGCTTTCATGACAAACTATTTTTGTGTTTGTCTGCGATTGGGGCTGAAAGGCAAAAACGGAAGCAGTATGCGCCATCCCATAGACCAGGTTGCCCTGACAAAAAAAATATTTCCCCTGATATAGCTGACAAAGGGAGGAGAGCCTATGGCCTAGAGCAGAGGTCTCCAACCATGACAACTTTAAGACTTGTGGACTTCAACTTTGAAATTAGAACAAGGATTCGTTGGCATAAGGAAATACAGGAGAGAAACAGGCTGAAGGCCGCAGGGTCACTGTCAGGAGGAGTTCTAACCTCGGAGTTTTTTATCCCGTCCCCGTCAGCATCGTCGTCGCAGGCATCACCAGTCCCATCCCTGTCAGCGTCTTCTTGGCCGGAGTTGGGAACCGTCACACAGTTATCCTGAAGGACCAAAAGGAAGAAATGTCACTTAAAACAAAAAATTGTATCCCACCTTTATTTTTATTATAATTAACTCAAGACAGTGAACAAACTCAATACTGTTTCTCTTATTTTCCCCACAACAACCTTGTGAGGTGGGTTGGACTGAAACTCTCAGCCAGTTTTCATCACTAAGGCAGGACTAGAACTCACCATCTCCTGGTGAATGGTCTGAAATCGCCCAATCAGCTTTCATACTTAGGGAGGGACTAGAACTCACAGACTCATGATGATTGGCCCACAGTCACCCAGTCGGCTTTCATGCCTACAACAGGACTAGAGCTCACAGTCTCCTGAATTCTAGCCTGTTGCCTTAACCACTAGATCAAACTTTTTGGGAGAGGTTTCCTCTTAGTGTGAGAGTGCTAGCCATCAACGCAACATACCATTTATTTCCCCGATCTGACTTTTAATTACTTGACAAAATAGTTTTTCAGTTATTAGATTTGAACTATGTTGGTTTGAGTGTGCCAAGAAAATTAAGGCATTTATTTTTTTGAATTAAGACATTTATTTATTCCTGTGACTTCTGCACCACTCCAGTTTGATCTCAAAAGTGGACTGAGTCCAATAATTTGATTTTAAAAAATCCCAAATTCTCCAAAATACATCAAAGAAGTGTACTTCTAAGAATATCTGCAAGATATGGTAAAAAAAAGTCAAGATGGCAGCACAACAGTGCAATCAAAATCCTGACTTTTGGGGAGTGGGTGGATCACAGAGCTTCAATCTTTCTGACATGGCCTCCATCCTGATTTTGCTGACTGGGGAATTCTGGGAATTGAAGTCCACACACCTTAAAGTTGCCAAGTTTGAAAAACACTGATTTATGAAGGTGGCTTAGAATTCTTGGGGGATTTGGTTTAAGAGAAATGTGATTAAGCTTGAATCAGTTCAATGGCTGTTACTGATTAATCTTCTCATTGTATTTACCATATTTTCTGCACTATAAGGCACACCGGATTATAAGGCGCAGCCTCAATTACGGGGTCTTTTTCTGTACTTAACCCATACATAAGGTGCACCACATTATAAGACGCAGGCTAAAACATACAGGCTACAAAAAAAAGGTAACGGAAGCAAAACATTGAGTTTATTTGAACTTCATTCTACTATTTAACAATACACTCAAATTATTTTTTTAATCAATCTTCTCCCACAAATTCATCAAAGTCCTCATCTTCTGTGCCTGAATTGAACAGCTGGGCAATTTCGCCATCAAACATGCCGGGTCCCCTCTTATTGTCGGAGTCAGTCTCGTTGCCAGGTGGCTGTTCAGCAATGATGCTGGCTTTCGCGAAAGCTTGGACAACAAAGCAGATACCTTAGCCCAGGCATCCACAATCCATTCACATATGGTGGCGTAACTCGCCTGGCGCTGCCTACTCGCGCTCGCTGCTCCCTAGCAGTAAAGGTGTTGTTTCACCGTCTGTCATCCGATCGCTCCCACGCCGCTCGCAACTTCATCTTGAACGACGCCAGTTATACAGCAATTGTCCAGCAGTTGGAGTTCTTTTGTTAATGCCTCCCGGCAATGATGGCAAGTCAGAATTCAGCTTTGCTTTACTTCGTTTTTCACAAGTAATGGGTGGATTGGAGCGCATGGAGGTCGCAGATCCAACAGGCACGTGATTGCTATGAAAAACATCCGGTCTCTTTAATACACATCCTCAGCTCATCTCTCCTCAGTTTTTTCATCGTCACATTTCAGCCCTTTGTGATTGCCTTACAATGATCTTCGTGGACAACTCTTTTGCAAGCGTCTTCCTCTAAAGACATGACAAGATGGTAGATCCTGTCCATTACGCTGTAACCAAAGAAAACAGTTGAAAAGCCGACTTCTCATTACACGTGGTACGTTATCGATACTGTGCTGGTCCCTTTTTCTCCACAGGTTATGATTCACCGATGTCAAAATGGAGGGACCTATCCATGTGACGTGATGTGGTGGGCTGGATTTTTTGTCTGTAATCTTGTTACGCCAGTAGTGGAAAGATGGCAGCTTTTCTTGTAATCCACTGGCGTTGTGCGTTACGGTAGTCCTTTGGCGGATGTAGAGATGACGCCCCTTTTCATAAAATGAAGCACCAAGGACAACCTCCTTAAGTGTGTCATCTTCATGTCCGTGTGGACTATCGTATTGCCTTCAGTCGAAATGTGACTTGTAGTAATGCTTTCGCCGCTGTTTCTTTGTTCAATTCCATTGTTCAAGTTGTTGTCTTCTAATGTGCCACCTTGGCTTTTTTCCGGGAAACTCTTGTTTCGTCTTCTTATTGACTCAGTTCATTTCTTGCTTGCCTTCCCACTCCCACCATAATTCATTATGTGGAATCTTTCGCAGCCTGCTTCTATTCCATTTACAACGCGCGTAACTGATAGCCTGTTAGTTTGTATTGATGCCGTCGTAAGCATGTCTTTCATTGTTGCCATTTTTCGGGTCCTTTAGACAAAACAAATATTGTTTTGCAGAATACGTCAGTTACCTATCGGAGGGTGTGCGGAGATACCGGCAAGCTACAAGTACCGATACGTATCCTATTAGTTAATGGCGTACATAGTGACTATTACTTATGTTCTCTGATAGTGTTTATCCGCAGCTAACATGAGTATATGTATTACGTCCCAGTGTCAGCAGGAAATGGTCCAACAGTCAATCAAGCGGAGCTTACCAAAGTCGCACAGCAACATTTTTACAGTTTTTGGAACTCAGTGCACACATAAGGCGCACCGGATTATAAGGCGCATGGCCGATTTTTGAGAAAATGTCAGGCTCTTAGGTGCGCCTTATAGTCCGAAAAATACGGTATTTTAACAAATGTATTGGATATTGAGTGCATATATTTAGCAAAGACATCCTCCAAAATGTCATTGTCCCAATTACAAGCATGAATTGAGAATGGTAGGTTTAATTTTCCATGCTTTCAATTATCATGAAGTTTATCCCAGCTTTATTTGCTGGCTGAAATAACAACCTTCACAACTCAGCTCTGTTTTCAACTCAAGGCTTCTGACCCCACTTAAATGCTAATAAATATTGGGATGCCTTGATTACCTGGAAATTGTTGGGTCATAGTTGTAACTGCAACCTGTTTATTTGTGAACAGTTATATCCCAAGACAATTTCAGTTTTAAAATTGTGTTTACATCTGTGGGGGGAGTGGTAAGAGTAAATTGGGCTTCTTAGAGTTTTATTATTTTGAATTAACTCCGTTCCAAAGAAACCATTTGGAAGGCCTATGCAGAATGAAAAATGGGGTTCATTTACCTCAGAATATTTTCTTGGCAGTTTGTTCAACATTTGTCATTTGGTCTATTTGCTTCAGATGTTATTGCTGCGGTTAGAGGTGTTGGCAGAATTAATGACAGCTAGTGAATTTTTCATATTAAAAAGATCAAACAAGCTGAAGACTAGACTATGATTTCTTTACATGACCTCCAAAATGGGGATCTGGATGTCCTATCTTGGTAAAACCAGCAGAGGATTGCTTAAGTCATGTGAAATTAATTTCCAAAGGTGTTTACATGAGTTTAATCATAATAAATCATTTTGTTTTGTGCACATTGAATTCCTCTAAGAATGATTAAGAAGGAGTGAATAAAATTGCCTTCTTGTTGGAATTGGGTCTTTAATGCAAAGAGCAGAGACCTCCAACCTTGGCAACTTTAAGACTCAGCCAATATGAGGAATTATGGAAGTTGAAGTCCACAAGTCTTATAGGTGCCAAGTTTGGGGACCCCTGGCATAGAGTTAGTCCTTGACTTACAACCATTCATTTAGTGACCATCCTAAGTATCCAGCCTGCAGGCCACCAGCCTGCCTTATATCATCCTGGTCAAATGGTTGTCCAATCTATTTTTGAAATCCTTCAGTGATGAATCACCCACAACTCTGGAAGCAAGTCATTGATTAATTGCTCTCTCACTGTCAGAAAAATTTACTCTTCTAGGTTGAATCTCTCTTTAGCAAGCTTCCACCCATCACTTCTTGTCCTGCCCTCTGGCACTTTGGAAAATAAAATCAATTCTCTCTTCTTTGTGACAGCCTCTCAAGTACCAGAAGGTAACTATCATGCTCCCGCTAACTCTTCTTTTAGATAGGTTAAACCAATGTTTCTCAACCTTGGCATGTTGAAGATGGGTGGACTTCAACTCCCAGAATTCTGGGAGTTGAAGTCCATCCATCTTTAAGCTGCCATGGTTAAGAAACTCTGGGTTACACATACCTAGTTCTCTCAATTGTTCTTATAGCAGGGGTGGTATGCTACTGGTTCGGCCCGGTTTGACAGAACTGGTAGTAAAAACCACTAAAAGCCTTCAATCAGCTGGGAGGAGGGAAAAATTGCCTCATACAATCAGCTGAGAGGATAAAAGACCGAAAAGCGCATGGGAGGGAGGGAGGGTCACTCGTAGCTTTTCGTTTCTTCATCCTCTCAGCTGATTGGCTTGTTAGGGGTACGTGTGTTAGGGGTGTGCATGCGCGATCACCCACTGAAGCAGTAGTAACTAAAGTAGGATCCCACTACTCTTATAGTATATAGCCTCCAGATTCTTTATCATCATTGCTGCTCTTCTCTGGACTATTTCTAGGGTCTCGGCTTCTTTTTTTTGATCCTCACCTTAGAAGGAGAAACAGATGAAAGCAGAAGTCTTTAAACCTATGAGGATCCTAACTCAAAGGAGGTCTCTTACCTTCTTACACTTTTCATCATTGCAACGAAGCTTCTCGTCTGGAAACCCATCAATGTCGGTATCTCGTCCACAGATGTGGCCATTTCCTGCCCACCCGACAATGCACTAGAAGCAAAAGGAATCGTGAATGCCCATCCTTGCCACCGTCTCCCAAGAGGAAAAAAATTAAAAAATGGCTCTATATTGTGACAGACTCCAGATACGGGAAATTCCTACGAGGGAAGGGGGACCAAATTTGAATCCTCTTCACTATTACTATCATATGGGAACAATGACTCGATCAAGTCCTAAATTACCAAGAAAACAGAATATTTGTAGTTCTGGGTTGAACTAAGGAGTCCTTGGTGCTCTCTGAGCTTGGTTGTTTTCATCCAGGTAGCATTGGATTTCATTGCTCAATAGGTAACATGTAGCACTGGTGATGTTACCTGGTTCGGTAATGAAACGTCTGCAAGAAAACTACCAAGCTCAGAGAGCACCAAGGACTCCATTGTCCTGGATTAGCTTCTACTTCTAATAGAGACCAGGAACTTGTGCTTCACCTTGCAATCTCCCTTGTCCTTCCTTTGCTAGCAGCTTCAACGTTCCTCTTTTCTTAAAATAAATTACTACCCAGTCCTTGCCTGCTCTACAGATAGGCTCTGTCTGGAATTTGACATCCTCTGCACCCAAAGGCGCTCCATACTGCGGAGATAAAATATGCTCTGGTGTTGAGCCTAAAACAGTTTCTGAGCAAACAAACCCAGGCCTTTCCATCATTCGCAACCAAGAAACTACAACATCCAATAGTCCCAACCTTTGGGCTATTTGGGAAGTCGGTGAAGAATCAGAGAAAGCCTCCAACTCACCTGGCAGATGAGAGTCCCATCCCGCTCGACAATGCACTCTGCTTTCTCATGACAAGGACTTGGTTGACCATTGGGGCAACGTCGCTTGGCCTTGATCCGGCAGCCAGAACTCTGGTCCCCTTCAAAGCCGCTTTTGCATGCCCCACATTTGTAGGAGCCCTGCAGGAGGAAATGGGGTAGTCAACCAGCTGGATTGGCATTTGTCTCATTTCCCCCAACAGAAGGGTAAGACCAGTTCAATAACTCTTGTGAAACTTTCTCTCCACCTCCCTCTCCATCTTTTCTATCCTTTACAAAATAACAGAGTTGGAAGGGACCTTGTAGGTCTTCTAGTCCACCCCCTGTTCAAGCAGTAAACCATATACCATTAGAGATAAATAGTTATCCAATCTCTTCTTTAAAACCTGTAGTGTTGGAGCACCCACAACTTCTGGAGGCAGTTTTACTAGTTATTTTTTTTTAAATAATTGTTTATTTAAAGTAGGGGAGCCTAACCTTGAGAACTTTAAACCTGTGGACTTCAAGTTTGAGAATTCTCCAGCCAGCCATGTTGAGCTGGGGAATTCTGGGAGTCAAAGTCCACAAGTCTTAAAGTTGCCCAAGTTGGACACCCCTCATTTAAAACATCCCAAACAGAGGTGGTATTCAGCAGGTTCTGACCAGTTCTGGAGAACCAATAGTGGAAATTTTGAGTAGTTCAGAGAGCGGCAAATATCATCTCTGACTGGCTCCACCCCCATCTATTCCCTGCCTCCCGAGTCCCAGCTGATCGGCTGGGTCTTCTTTGGTTGCCCTGCATAGGAGAACAGAGCTGGAAAGCAGGTTAGTGGGATGGTGAAGGAATGGGGATTTTGCAGTAACTTTCACTGCCACGCTGATTGAACCACTGCCACGCCATGCCCACAGAACTGTTAGCAAAAAATGTTTGAATCCCACCACTGATTCCCAAAGGGTGGGAATGCTCTGAGATTCATCAGATCCCACTGGTTCCACCGCAGCACATGCTCTAATAATGGAACTTCCAAACTCAGATTCTTTCCCTGGTTTTTCAGTGAACGAAGGTCCAATTGTGGAAGCCATTCATGCCTTACGATGGGACATGCATTCTGATGCTCATCCAAACACAGACACAACAGGATGTTTAGGCCAGTGTGGATGGCTGGACACCAGCCCTTCTCTGAAACATCAACGGGATGGAAGCAGTGAGTCAGAAGATTTGCCTGCAACTGGTGGCTCTTAAATGAGATTCAGCAATCTTGGAAAGCAAGGCGAAAGAAGGTGACATGGGGGAGAAGAGCACCAGGTTGGAGAAGGCTGGTCTAATTTTTCCCACCTGGAAGTAATGAAGTCCAGGCAGGGGTGGGATTCAATTTTTTTAACAACCGGCTCTGTGGACATGGCTAGGTGGCCATGGCCAGGGAAGCCTCCTAGGGGGGCATTTTTGGTCCCAGAAGGCTTCCCTGGGGCCCAGGAAGGAAAAAAATGGAGCCTGGGGGTGCACATGCACGATAAGACTGATTGGCTGGGGAGGAGCGGGGCCAGACGGGTACGATTTGCTGGTTCTCTGAACTGTGCAGAATCATAACAACCGGTTCTATAGGACCAGTCCGAACCAGTAGAATCCCACCCCGAGTCCAGGTATGTCCAGAGAAGGTATGAGACAGAGTGGTGAACAGTTACCGGAGTGTTAATGCAGATGGAATTTGCCACACAGGGCCTGGCAGTCCCTTCCTCGCATTCGTTGACATCATTACAGATCTGTTTGGCAAAGCAAACACACAGGGGTCAGGATCCAATGATGGGAACAGGTAGTCCTCGACTTACAGTCGTTTATTTAATGACCATTGAAAGTTACAACAGCACTGAACAAAGCGACTTTTATGACCATTTTTCACCCGACTATCACAGCATTCCCCATGACCACATGATCAGAATTCATATGCTTGGCAAATGGTTCATATTTATGACGGTTGCGGTGTCCCGGGGTGGGTCAGGCAATCCCATTTGGCGACCTTCTGACAAGCAAAGTCAATGGGGAACCTGGATTCACTTAACAACCATGTTTACTAACTTAACCACTGCAGCGATTCACTTAACAACCGTGGCAAGGAAAGTCGTAAAATGGAGCAAAAGTCACTTAACTGTCTCAGCTAGCAACAGAAATTTTGAGCTCACTTGTGGTTCTTTGTCACAATTGGGATTGTGGTTGTAAATCAAAAACGACCTGATGTACAACTGGGCCTTTAGTGATTCTTCGTGATTACAATGAATCCCCAACAGTACTTAGGAACAGAATTTGAAGTTTCAGTAGCCAGGTCAACCCCTTCCCCGTGGTCATGTTGTCAACTAAAAAGATACTCCTTTGGTCTTTTTAGCTGTCAGAAAGCATAAGGAGGTTATTGGATGACTCTCGGAGACTGATGTGACCATTTGGAGAAGTCACATCCAGGGGGTGGGGGAAAGACCAGGGTCAAGGGGGAAATGTATGATGTGATTTAGTATGGGCTGCACCCAGCCATGTGCCAACATGGCAGTTTCTAATAAACCAATTTATTTTTTCGGAGATGCAGATAGAGACTTTTGATTTGAATGAGGGTGGACTGTATTTTGTGTGCTCAGCAACCAGCTGGCTTTGCCTTTTGAAGCATCCCACTGTTACATGATTGTGATGTATGACTTTTTTGCTGAAAATCAGCATTTCTTTCTATTTTGGATAGAAACGGATCTCCCCAGGGCTACTTCTGACTCATATTTGAAGTTTGAACAGTTGCCCCCACCACAAGGTCAAATGATCAATTAGGCCACACTCAGGAACTGGCACATATTTGTCATTGGCCATTTGTAGCATCCCTCAGTCATGTGACCACAATTTACAATTTGCTTTTTTTTTTTTTTACCAGAAACAGCCTGTAGAGATTCTCAGTCACCCAGGTCACAAAAGAGGCTTTTTTCAGGAGGCAACTGGATTTTCTTTGTTTTTGCTTTTGAAGACATTTTGCTTCTCATCCAAGAAGCTTCCTCAACTCTGACAGTTCTTCCATTCCCCACTATCCTGTCAGAGCTGAAGAAGCTTCTTGAATGAGAAGCAAAACATCTTCAAAAGAAAAAAAACGAAGTCCAATTGCCTCCTGAAAAAAAACACCTTACAGAAACCTTCCAATCAATGGATTCATTGAACGATCACTGCAAAAATGGTAATAAAATCAGTTGCAGTCATGTGGTGATCCACTTAATGACCGACATGATATGGCCGTAAGGCAAGGACTACCTGCCTGCACTGCCAATGTTACAGATTCACCCCAGAGGAGAGAAAGTCATTGTTACCTGCTTCTTGGCCCTGGCAAACGCTAAGCCGACCCCTTCCAGCGCTGGTCCTCTGTAGCCAGGAGGACATGACTCACAGTGGAAACCGGGCGCCGTATTGATGCAGCGAACTCTGGGGAAACAGGGGCTGGCTGTGCACTGCAGAGAGAAGGGGCACTCATTGTGGGACCGAGAGGGCGACTGGCTTTGCTGCCGACCCACCATTCAGATGCCCTGTTGGGAGGGGGCATTCCTGACATGGGCAGGCCGGCCCCACCTGGACCCCAATCACCTGAAAGAACTGTAAAGTAGTAGCTTAAAGCCATCTTTAATCTCTTTGATCCACAAATGGAGTGGGATGCTTATTGGCTGGGAAGCCAAAAATATCCATGTTTTCCAGAACTTGACTCTCTGGAATAGTGCAAGCGACTTTCATGCCGAAGGTGGGACTAGAACTCACAGACTCCGAGTGATTGGCCCAAAGTCACTTAACTGGCTTTCATGCCGAAGGTGGGACTAGAACTCACAGACTCCGGGTGATTGGCCCAAAGTCACTTAACTGGCTTTCATGCCGAAGGTGGGACTAGAACTCACAGACTCCGGGTGATTGGCCCAAAGTCACTTAACTGGCTTTCCTTTCTAAGTGGGTGGGGGACTACAACTCACAATCTCCTGGTTTAAGGGACAGTCAGAAATTTCCTATTTTTATTCCAGAGGAAAACAAGCCTGGCGTGGATCCAAGAAAGGGTCTTTGACCTTACAAAAACAGCCAGCGCCCCCTCCCCAATCCCAGCCCTTCCTTTCTGGAGGCGCCTGGCTGGTGGGAAGAGCAGCAGCTGAGCCTGACCTCGTTTATGTCGTTGCAGTGGGTCCCGTTGCCTGTGTAGCCCAGAGGGCAGGATCCACAATGGAAGCTGGTTGGGGTGCTGGTGCAGGTGACCCCCGGGAAGCATGGATTCGGGGAACAGCGGTTCAAAAGAGTGATGGGAGGGCCTATCGCCCCGGTGGTCAAGCCTGGAGAAAGAAAGAGATTTGAGCCCCTCCATTATTATTCCTGTGGTTGGTTGCACAATCAGCCAGAACCCTTTAATTCCTCCTTTTCTTTCTCTTTCTTCTTCTCCTTCTCCCTCTCCTCTTCTTCCTCCTCTCCTTTCTTCTCCCTTTCCTTCTCTTCCTCCTTCTCTTTCTTCTCCCCCTCCTCCCCCCCCTCCTCCTCCCCTTTCCCCTTTACAGCTACTGCATGCCACTGATGTTCTCTTCCCCTCTGTGATAATTTTTGGGGACAGCAATCTTGTTGTTAATCGGAAGTCGTGTCCGACTCATCGTGACCCCATGGACAACGTTTCTCCAGGCATCCGCCAGAGTCTATTTAAGCTCACACCAACAACTTCAGCGACTCCATCACGGGACCGCAATATTTCCCCTTTCAAATCAAGGAATTGGCAGTGTGTGCGGCCAACAGACCTTTAATAGGTGTTTTAAAACAATTAAGAACACTGACATAAATCCCCAGCAGTGCCCCCTTGTCCACGTCAGATTGCCAACTCCAACAGCAGAAGGGAAGAAAAGTTGGCAAACATCCAAATTTTGGTCACGTGGCCATGGGGATGCTGCAACAGTGGTAAGTGTAAAAAATGGTCGTAAGTCGTCTTTCAGTGCCATTGTAACTTTGAATGGTCACTAAATGAATGGTTGTAAGTTGAGGATTACCAGTAATGCAGAAACAAAAATGTACTAACTCTACCATCTAGCAATCTTGCAAGTATTTCTTCCCTTCTTAACTTTTACTCTCCAGAAAATTAGGTCCCCATTCCTTCTAGGGGCTGAGATATCTCTTGTTTGACTGTGTCCATGGCTGTGTTGCTTCTTCTTGTCTCCCAAAGATATTCCATATCAAAACAGTGAATAGAATAGAATAGAATTAGAAACAGAATAAACAGAGTTGGGAGGGACCTTGGAGGTCTTCTAGTCCAACCCCCTGTTCAGGCAGGAGGTCCTATATCATTTCAGATAAATGGTTAGCCAATCTCTTCTTAAAAACATCCAGTGTTGAAGCATTTACAACTTAAGGAGGCAACTTGTTCCAAATATTCTAATTGTCAGGAAATTCCTCCTTAGTTCTAGGTTGCTTCTCCCCTTGATCAGCTTCCACCCATTGCTTCTTCTCCTGCCCTCAGCTGCTTTGGAGAATAGCTTGACCCCCTTCCTCTCTGTGGCAGCCCCTGAGATATTGGAAGACTCTTGTCATGTCTCCCCTAGTCCTTCTTTTCACTAGACTCGCCATGCCCAGTTCCAGAATCAGTTCTTTATATGTTTTAGCCTCCAGTCCCCTAATCATCTTTGTTGCTCTTCTCTGCACTCTTTCTAGAGCTTCAAACTTGGCAAGATTTGTGGACTTCCAACTCCCAGAATTCCTGAGCTCACATGACTGGAGGAGGAATTATGGGAGCTGAAGTCCACAAGTCTTAAAACTTGCCAAGTTTGAAGGCTCCTGTTTTAGAGTCTGAACATCTTTTTTAACATTGTGGTGACCAAAACTGGATGCAGTATTCCAAGTGTGGCCTTACCAAGGCATTATAATTTGTTGCATATTTTTTTTAAAACAGGGAGTCAGGCCTTGATTGCATCATTGTGGCTGACATCTTGACTTTTCTGACACACACACACCCCCTCAAAATCCCCACCAGGCAGCCTTTAAAGACACCCATTCTTAGCAGTAAGAAAGCCTGTCACTTGTGGCATTTTTGCTCATTCCTTCATGTTCAACCATTTAATCTTATCAGCTAGTGTAAGGCGCCTTCTCAAGCATTCACAGCTGATTAGTGGGAAACAAACACTGTGATCCTAAATGGAAATGCCTCAGTTTTTGGCAGGGAGGAAATTGCAAAGAAGTGGGGGCAATTCTCTGCTGCTTTTCACTGGATGGCTGTTTCTTCCTTGTCTTCTGCAGATTACAATGAATAGGATCCTCCCTCTGATTAGCAAATATCCTGCACACTTAGACCCAGCCTGGTTCCAGATGCTGCTTTACAGACGAAATGCTACTTATAGCAAAGCCACAGCACATGTGGCTGTGTTTTGCACAGCAGCGTGTAAGAACCACCAGTCCTCAAGGAGCCAAGTTCCTGCTACACAGATGTATTTTACATAATTTCAGATCTTTTAAAATCATTTTAAATATTGCTGGAATATATTTCTTAGATGTTTAAAGATAGTACAGAAATCCTCATCTAATGAGCACAATTGGGACCAGAATTTTCATTGCTAAGCAAGACAGTTTTTTGTTTATTCATATTTTATTTTATTATTTTATCTCCTGCCTTTATTGTTTTTTTAAATCGCTCAAAGCAGTGAATATATCTCATACTCCTTCCTAACAGAATAACAGTTGAAAGGGACCTTAGCGGTCTTCTAATCCAACCCTCTGCTCAGGCAGGAAGCCCTATACCATTTCTTGACAAATGGTTGTCAGAATCTCTTCTTAAAAACTTCCAGTGCTGGAGCATCCAAAACTCCTGGAGGCAAGTCGTTCCACTGATTAATCATCCTGTCAGGAAATTTCTCCTCAGTTGTGTGAGGTGGATTAAGCTGAGAGAGAGGAACCAAAAGTTCCTCTTTCATGCCATAAATGGGACTAGAACTCACAGTCTTCTGGTCTCTAGACCTTAAATCACTGGATCGAAGTTCCTCTAATTGCAGGGGTCCCCAAAGTTGGCAACTTTTAAGACTTGTGGACTTCAACTCACAGAATTCTAGGAATTGAAGTCCACAAATCTTAAAAATCAAATCAACTTTGGAGACCTCTGCCTTATTGTATGGTTGTTAAGTGAATCACTTCAGTTATTAAATGAGTCATGTGGTACTTAAGCAAACCTGGCTTTCTCCTCAGTGACTTTCCTTGGAAGGTCACAAATGGTGATCACATGAACGCAAGATGCTGCAACCATCATAAATACATGCCGGTTGCCAAGCGCTCCAATTTTGATCATGTGACCTTGGGGAACACTATGATGGTCATTCGTGCAATTGGTCATAAGTCCCTTTTTTCAATGCCATTATAACTTCAAATATCACTAAATGAATGGTTGTAAGTTGAGGACCAGCTGTATATGTCATAGCCACTTTATAAAAGGAAAAGACAGGCTGCTGCAGTTTGAAACAAATAAGAATATCACAGAGCAAAACTTGCGTAAAGGAAGATATCCTATGCATATCCATGAAAGGAAAATATATCTTATGCATGGAAAAATATATTTATTTTAGGTCTAGATAAAAAGATATTTGTTTAGCTATAAATACAGAGACATTTGCTATTTCTCTGTTTCACAACTTTGGCAGCTTTAATATATGTGAACTTCAACTCCCAGAATTCTCCAACCAGCATAGGAATTCTGGGAGTTGAAGTTCACATATCAAGATTGGAAAACACTGACCTAATAAGGAAACCTTTGCTTTGTAATAAGTTCCCACATTCCATCTCACCAATAATGATTGGCTAAATTATTTGCAGGTGTTCAGAGGGACACACTTCGACTGCAAGGGTCTTCAAACTTGGCAAGTTTAAGACTTGTGGACTTCAACTCCCAGAATTCCTGAGCTAACATGACTGCAGGNGACTTCAACTCCCAGAATTCCTGAGCTAACATGACTGCAGGAGGAATTCTGGGAGTTGAAGTCCACAAGTCTTAAAGCTATCAAGTTTGAAGACCCCTGTTCTACTTGTTTAAGACTTAACAAAGTAACTGATTGACCATGAATATCTTAGGATATTATTTAACCCTACTAACATTGATTGTGGTGCCAAAGCAAAGTTTGAGAGAGCTATGCAAGATCTCAGGAAAAAAATGATAAAAAATGTTTCTGATCTGGTTTGGCTGCTGAATCCTTCCTCACTTAACTTTTGCCAGCTTTTAGCTAGTGTTTTAATATCTCTGGTTCTCAGTCATCTAATTCCTACAGGAAACATCCAAGCAATGATAGCCAGGATTGAGGGCCTGGCCAAGATAACTTTTCTTCCTCCTTTCCTTTTTACAGAGCGCCAAAATCAACACCAACACTTTTCAAGTGGACTCACCACAAGCATCACACTCCATCACGGTGTTCTTCAAAAAGGTTATTTCTTTGACCTGTGGAAAATCATAATGGGAATAAGTTCATAATCTTAAGTAACAGCAAAACTTGATCGTATTTAGAATAAGAAAGTTTTTCCAATTTTATCATTCCATAATTAGTGCTTGTTTGATTGTTGTCTAATGTTCCTCCAAGACAAACAGAAAACAACACTTTAAAATCAAAGTACCATAAAAAAAAAAAAACCAATGCTGGTAGGGCAAGCTACTGTATATAAACAGGAAACAAACCCCATACTCCCTCACTCTGCTGATGTTACCTAGTTGGGTAATAAAATGTAAGCAAACAACCAAATTCAGAGAGCACCAAAGACTCCACAGTTCAGCTCTGAGTTGTAGACATTCCCTTCAATTGCAACCTTTTGAACATTTAAGCAGTATTAGACCTGTTCAGTTGTTGGATGGGAAATGTCCTGTGAATGATGTCAGTGGTGGAATTCAAAATATTTTAGTACGTGCTTTGCGCATGCATGGAGCGTTCTAAAAAGGGGAAATTTAAGCATGAAAACTTAACTTCAGCTCTGGTTAGTAAACAGTTGCAATTGCTCTGCCGCGCCTATCAGCTGAGCTACAAACAAAGGAAATATAGGAGAGGAAAAGGTGGAGGCAAGTGGGTGGGGCCAACTGCTGACTGGCGCTACCGGATTACTAGAACCGATGCGAGCTGGCAGCTACCACCTGTGATTGACGTGCACTTGTCATGAATACCTGAAAGAGAGGTTGCTTAGATACACTAGCATTTCCTATTTCCTTTTGCAAGCTGTGAGGTAACAATCTTCCAGCTCTAACCCCAAACTGATCATTATTTCCCTTGTTTGTTATCGCAAGCTGTAAATAAATACACGCCGGCTGCCAAGCCCCTGAATTTTAATCCTATGACTATGGGGATTCTGCAATGATCATTACTGGCCATAAGTCACTTTTTTCAGTGCCATTGCAACTTCGAATAGTCATTAAATGGTCACAAATCAAGGATTGTAGATGGTTTCTTTGATCCATCCAACTGAAAGATTGAGGACTATAGGGGAACTTTGTGAGCCTCCGTCTCATCTGATGAAAATGCAGACAGTTAGCTCTCTAGGAAATGTCTTTAATGTTTCCCATACAATTTGGGGTTGTTGTTTTTTTTTTCCAGACCCTTAATCAAATCCAGACCATGTTGGAGAGTGGGACAGAACAAGGAGTTAGTTTCCTTGCCTCAGTCGCATCCTTTCCCAGGACAAAAAAGGGCCTTTACATGATCCCTCCATGCCAAATGCGTTTGTTAAAAAGATATTTTTTTAAAAGACAAGAGTTTTACAGAACGAGTAAGGTTAGAAGGGGAGGGAGGAATTGCACGTGAACTTCCTTCTGCTGAAAAGGGATTATGTAATGGAAAAAGATCAGAAGATGTGGATGGAGAGGCCTGACCTCTCCATCGCCAAGGGTCGGACACGACTGAATGAATAAAATCACCCTCCTCCTCAGTGGAAAAAGCAGGATAGGATGGGATGGAACGGGGACAAAAGAACTGCCTTGTTGAATTTTGATGAAAGTCCAGCTAGTTCAGGGGTGTCAAACTCAAGGCCGGTTCTGGCCCATGGGGTGGTTAGATCTGGCCCATAGAGCCAGCCTGGAAACAGCAAAGGACCGTCCCACAAGTGTCTTTGCCAGCAAAAACGGAGCTCGCTCCCCTCTCCCCAGAGCTTTGTTTTCACTGGCAGAGGGCTAGCAAAACAAAATAAAAACAAAACAAAAGGAGAAATGTTTCCCCTTTTGCAATTGAGCATGCAAGAAGGGCCAGGAAAGGAGGAGAGAAAAGACAAAGAAAAAGAAGGGAAGATGGGAAGAGACCAAGGAAGGAAAAATAAGGAAAGAGGGGAAGGAAGAAGAAAGGAGAAGGAAGAAGGAAGGAAGGTTATAAGTGAGGGAGGGTGTCGGGAAAGTCCTGCCTTAGGACTTGGCCACCACAGGTGTCCCCAACACAAGTGATGTTGAGCTGGCTACACCTACCATGCCCTCCCCTCGGCCATACACACCCTGGCCCCCCCAGCTCTCCAAGGTCAAACACAACCCTGATGCGGTCCTCAATGAAATTGAGTGTGACACCCCTGAGCTAGTTCAACATTCGGCTTTCTACAGAAATCCTCCCAACCTCAGGTAGACTATTTCTGTGCTCAGAGGCTCTACTATGCTAGACTTCTGTAAAACAACTCTAAACTTCCCAGTGTTTCTCAATCTCAATGTTAAAAGACGTATGGACTTCCAATTTCCAGAATTCCTCAGCCAGCATGCCAGCTTGGGGAATTCTGGGAGCTGAAGGCCATATGTCTTAAAGTTGAATTTGCTCATCTAGTAGGGATTCCCACGCGGCTGAGAGAAATGGCCTGGGTGCTGGGAATTGCAGTAGGCGTGTGTGTGAGAGAGAGACTAGACAAGATCTCCCCAGGATATCCTGTCTCAGGCGCTGCCTCTTGAATTCTCCCTGACTGCTACCCAGGATTGCTGCAGATTTTATGTAGGGCAAAGCAGGAGTGGAAAGGCGAAAGGGCAGCCACCGCCTCGCATCCATTCCACCCCCACCCACAGCCCTACCAGCCCTTGTGCGGCTGCCCAGAGTTTGTCCTGGCACGGGGGTCTGCCCGTCTGTTTTTCCAGTTAGCTGGCAGGCAGAGGTCACCGCCAAGAACGGGAGGAAAAGAGGAATGTGGTGTTGCATAAGAGGCAGACAGACAATAGGGCCAGAAAAGATCAGCAACGGCCATCTGAGTCCTTCAGGCAAATCCATGGGCAGGGCCCGAAGGCCAATAGTTCAGCAGTATTTTTCAACCATGGCCATTTTAAACAATCTGGACTTCAATTCCCAGAATTCCCCAGCCAGCAATGCCTAGCTGGGGAATTCTGGGAGTTGGAGTCCACACCGCTTAAAGTTGCCAAAGTTGAAAAAGGCTGGGCTGGGGCTAAAGTTTTCTTTTTGTAGCATGGTGACATGTGAATTCATCTTATTTCACATGTTAATCGTTCCCTCTCTTACGTGAACCCTGCAAGTCATTCATGTCAACCCAGAAGTTCAATGCTTTGCATGTGAGCCTATTCAGGAGTGGGATTCAAATTTTTAAACAACCAGTTCTGTGGGTGTGGCCATGTGGGTGTGCCCATATAACTGGGTGGGTGTGGCTCCTTTCTTTTTTGCAGCACCCCCTCCTCTGTTTTTTTTCCCTTCTTGGGCCATGTAGCACTCCTCTTCACTCCATTTCTTGGCCTCCTGGGCCTCAGGAAAGCCTCCTGGGGGGGTGCTTTGCTCCCAGGAAGATTCCCTGAGACCCAGGAAGGCAAAAAAATGAAGCGTGGGGGAAGCGCAGACACCCCCCCCCCCCGCGTGTCCCTTTTTTGCCTCCTGGGCCTCAGGGAAGCCTCCTGGGCAAAGCAGTAAGATAGCGAGGGGGATCCTGGCACAGCTGATTGTCGGAACAGCTGATCGTTGGGAGGAAAAAAGAAATACCTTAAGGAGTGACTGGGCAGGGAGGGGAGAGGAGGGGCGTGCAGAGAGGGGCAGGACCAGTCAGGGGCACGATTTGCCAGAACTGCACAGGATCGTAACAACCAGTTCTATGGAACCGGTCTGAACCGGTAGAATCCCACCTCTTTGCCTGCTGCAATATTTCTCCCAAATGAAATCCCAACAAGCAATTTTAGAGGTTAATTTGAAAACACACCAAGTCTCTGTTTGGCTTCCGTTGCAAGGAAAAATGAAGGTACTTGCAAAGAAAAGACTTGTCTTTGTCCTTCTTACCTGCTGTTTCAGCAGTTCTCTGATTTCTCTCAGTGCCTTGTTGGTTTCCTTCATCTCCGTTAGCATCTGGGGTGAGAGGTCTCCTCCTAGGAAGAAAAGAGAAATGTTAAATAGGTTAAAAAGCAGCTTTGGGAAGCTATGAGGCTCTTCTCAAGACTTCCTGCCTCATTTCTGCATATTTTCATAGCCTGAAGGGTAGAATTTTATCTGTTGCAACCAGTGTGGGCATCAGTTGGGGAAGGCTGAAATTTCATCATGGTGTTTTTTTCCCTCGAGATCTTGCCTCAAAAGCAGGACTTGATTTACAGATATTCTTTGACTTATAATCCCAACAGGGGCCAGAATTTCCATTGCCTTGCAAGGTGGTTGTTAAGTGGGTTGCATCCAGTTTAACAAACTTTTTGCCATGATTGTTAAATGAACCTGGGCATCCCCCTGACGCCTCGCCTCTCTCCACCCACCCTTCCCCTTCCCACCTCGTCACTCCTTAAGGAATTTCTTTTTTTCCTCCCAAAGATCAGCTGTTCCGACAATCAGCTGTGCCCAGTTGTTAAGTCCTGTGCAATCCTTAAGCGAATCCAGCTTCCCGCACTGATTTTGCTTGTCAGAAGCTGGCTAGAACCGCCAAATTTTTATCCCATGATGATTCTGCTATGGATGTAAGTACGAGCTTTGGTTGTTAAGTAATTTTTTTCAGTGCTCTTGTAACTTCAGGCGTTTGCGATATGAAGAAGGACCATCTGTAAAATGTTTAAAATCTCTGCTTCTTACATTTTCTTCTTGAGGAGAGTAAAAAGTCTGAAGGGCTTGGATTGGGAAAATATGCATATTTGCCCCAGGTTTGCCCAAACAAACAAAAAAAATTACTGTCAGCAAATCTTGGTTGCTAGTTTTATGTGATTTAATTCTCTGAGATTGAATTTGTAGCCCATCTGTCTCTGCAGAGCAACACTTGAGTGTAGTTCCAAACTTTTTAAAATAAACAAAGATGTGCAGTTTTCCTCAATTAACCAAATTGGAAGTCAAGGATGAGACTATATTGAGCAACTCCATTTAATTGAGTGCTAAATTCTCACTTTTATTACAAGGGTGCATTTGCACAACAATCCAAGCAGGGTTTCCTCAGTCTTGGCCCCTTGAAGAAGTGTGAACTTCCACTCCCAGAATTTCCCGGTCAGCATGGCTGGTTAGGGAATTCTGGGAGTTGAAATCCACATGGTTTCAATGTGTGGACATCAATAATTAGCCTTCAATAATTTTTCTCTCTTCTCTATCTAGCCCATCTTTTTCCAAAGCCGTTTCAAGCCCTTCCTTGGCCCAAAGTCACCCAGTTGGCTTTTATGCCTTAAGGTGGCACTAGAACTCCCAATCTTCTGGTTTCTAGCCTGATGCCTTAACCACTAGACCAGGGTTGTCAAACCCAGGGGCGGAGTGCTCACCTGGCCCGTGGAACCTCCCTGCCCTGGAAACAGCAAAGGACCGGCCCATGGTGCCTCTGCCAGTGAAAACGGAGCCTGTTTTCTCTGACAGATTGCTTAGACCGCCACAGGCGCCCCTGACATGGGTGATATTGAGCTGGCCAGGCCCCCCCAAGCTTCCCCCAGGTCAAACACAATCCTAATGCGGCCCTCAATAAAAATGAGTTTGACACCCCTGCACTAGACCAAACCAGTTGTCACCTTGCCTCCATTTTCATTCTTCTGCCTCTTCTGGTGCCACAATAACCTTTTTGAGATACGCTGCACTCAGTAACAGATAGTAACAGATAATCAGAGTTGGAAGGGACTTTGTAGGTCATCTAGTCCAACCCCCTGCCCAAGCAGGAGATCCTACACCATTTCTGACAGATGGGAGTCCAATCTCAAGTGATGGCTCTCTCCCACAACTTCCAAGGGGAAGTTGTTCCATGGGTTGATTGTTCTCACATGTGTGGTTGTGTGATCTTGTGTGGTTCCTAGCTGCAATTCAGAGGTTCAGAGGTGAAGGGGAGGTCTTGTGCGCACACAACTACTTGCCCTACAAAAGCAACTTTAGCCCTAGTTAGGTTTGGCAGCTTTGATCCTCCTAACGTGCAAAGAAAATGGCTCAGCAATATCTTTCTCCTACGTGTGGGTTCCTGTTCAGACAGGTGTTTGTTCAGACAAACACCTCCCTGTAAAAGCTGCAAAATGTATATTTGCTCTTCTGCTGCGAAGCTCCTGGAAAAAGCTGTTTCAGCCTCAGAAATGCAGAGCGTCTCTTCTAGGTCACAAGGAAGCAATATAGCTTCATCAAGGTATTTTATACAGGGGTGGCGCTGCTGGGGGTTTGCAGGGGTTCAGGAGAGAACCCGCAAGTCCCACCCACCCCTCCCGTCCCCACACAGCCTGTTTGGGATGCAGGTAAGTGCAGGGTGCGCGCAGAGGCTCAGGGAGGGTGACAAGTGAGCCTCCTGGAAGTTCGGGAAGGCCAGAAATGGGCCCATTTCTGATTTCCAGAGAGCTTCCGGAGCCTAGGGAGGCCATTTTTGCCTTCCCGGAGGCTCGAGAAAAGCCACCGGAGCCCTGGGAGGGCAAAAATGTCTCCCCCTTGTTGCGGCGCAGGAGGCTGATTAGGCCACGCCCACCATGGCCATGCCCACCCAGCAACCAAGCAGAGGACCCGTTGCTAAAATTTTTGAAGCCCACCCCTATATTTATATCCTGTTATTTCTCTGAAAGCAAAGGGCTGCTTTGGGACACAGGACAGCTCCTCATTTTATTCCCACAACAACCCTGTGAGGGAGGCTGGGCTGCGAGAGAAGGTGTAGACTCCTTCAACGCTGCCAAGAAAGTTAACAAGCTGGTTACTGCATTTCCGTGCAGGACTAAATGAGCTCAAGTTCCCCATTATTGTGGTCCTTTGGTTAAAATAACAACTTGGAACCGTTTTACATCCTGCGATGATACCTTTGACATCGTCACACAACAACTTCTGCCTATCCCAGGTTCTTGGGAAGGACTCAAAAAGCTGACAAAAATGCCAAATCCAGTCCAAATATCTGGCCAACTGTGCAATGAACCATAATGATAATAGTAAAGAAAAATTGGTAGGAACATAGAGTTGAAAAAGTACTCAGAATGATCAGGTTAAAACATTGAGGGATTTCCAAATACAAATATATAAAGTTTGGTCTCATAACACACCGGATTAAACTGCGGTTGAAAGGAAGAAAGTGTGGATAATTATTGTGGCATTGGCAGGAGATGATAGAACAGAAGATAAAAGAATTAGAGAAGATCACAAAGTATCAAGTTCTGAAAATCAAAATTGAAAAATTATGGCATGGTGGTCACAGTGCTTATCGGTACACTGGGTGCTATGCCACAATTTAGAAAATATTAAGAAAATGTGTACACTGACAACGTTTTCATTGGTAATTACAAAAAGCTACACTGCCTGGATCCACACATCAACTACACTGATACATTACAACACACTAGTTGTATAGGAAGAACTGAATGCATATGAAAGTGAATGCCAGCTACAGGACTGGTTGTGGTTTTACATTGCTATGAACAGACAATAATATGGTTATTTAGTTTGCAACTGCAGAAAATGGAATAATTCTGGAACATGCGGTACACATTGTCCAGAGAGACGGGTTTATGGCACATGGGGAGTTTTTTTCAGGAATAAATTAGATCTGATATTGAAAAACATCCTTAGAAAGAGGTTGTTGTTTTTTACAGGATCTTTATTAGCACAATGCATTTCATTTGATTCTGATGTAGCCCACTTTGTCCAGGTTTGTTCCTGAATAATTACTAACATCTGAAGAAACGTTAACAATAGGCAAAAATGAACACTGTAATGGTACATTGCATTTACTAAACCTGCGTTTCTCAACTTAGGAACTTGAAGAGGTGCATCCCAAAGGTTATTTTTTTCAAGAGGCAACTGGACTTTCTGCTTTTTCTTTGAAGATGTTTCGCTTCTCATCCAAGAAGCTTCTTCAGCTGATTTTGAAATTCTTCTGTAATTCGTGACACACACACTCCCATGGAAAAAAAATCCATTAACACTTCTGAGTAATCCCTTTCAAAAGGCAGCTGGACTTTTGTTTTGCTTGAAGATGTTTCCCTTCTCATCCAAGAAGCTTCTTCAGTTAAGTTTAACTCGCTTCTTGGATGAAAAGCGAAATGTTTTCAAGGAAAAACAAAGAAAGTCCAATTGCCTTTTGAAAAAGCACATTTGAGGCAACTGTGACTGGATGTCTGAGAATCTCCATAGACACTTGAAGAGGTGCGTATTTCAACTCCAGTCGGCTTCTGGGAGTTGAAGTCCACACCTCTTAAAGTTCCTAAGGTTGAGAAACGTATAGGTAGCCCTCAACTTCCAATCATTTGTTTAGAGATTGTTCGAAGTTACAACGGCACTGAAGAAAGCAATTTATGGCCAGGTCCTTGCACTTATAACCATCAGAACCTCTCCATGGTCACATGATCAAAATCCAAGTGCTTGGCAACTGGCATGCACTTATGACAGTTGTGGCATTATGTGTTCATTTGTGACCTTCCCAGTCGGCAAGCAAAGTCGATGGGGGGAAGCCGGATTCTCTTAATGACTGCATGATTCACTTAACAACTGCAGGGGTTTGCTTCACATCTGTGGCAAAAAAGGCCATAAAATTGGGTGTGGCTCATGTAACAACCACCTTGCTTTGCAACGGAAAGTCTGGTCCTAATTGTGGACCTAATTCAAGGACTAACATGTACTAACATGATCAGGATGGTATAAGGTCTTTGCCTTGAGCAAGGAGATGGATGACCCACACGGTCCCTTCCAACTCTGTTTATCTGACTATTAGATCATTAGTTTGCCTGGTTGCGTGAAGACATCAGTTAGCAGGCAGTTGATATCCACTGAGCACTGAACCTTTCCTCTTCTCTCAATTTCCAAGTAACATTACTACCAAACCTTGTAACAAGGAGTTCCATGGTACATAGAATAAGATAACGAAGATAGGAACAATCTTTTTTTCTTTGCTTTCCATTTCTAAATTTTATTAAATTCTTATTTCTGCCCAAATCTGGATTAATTTCCTAAATGTTTGTAGGTACATGAGTTGTAAAGTGAGGAGAAAATTACTAGAATATATAGTTGTATATAATTATTAATGGTACTTACATTGTAGCACATAAGTTGTTCATTGGGTATATACAATTAAATATTGTGTGGCCATTAAGTGTAACAAAAGTACATGATTGAAACTCAAAAAAGTTTAACTTAGGAACACAACTCTCTGCATAAGGCTTCTGCCAGACTTTGAAGAGCCAAATCATAAACTTTGATATCAGCGAGAGAAGCTACAGCATAATCCTTTAAATGTATATTTACTTGCTAGCTTAAGCATGTCTGTAAAACTTGGAATCAATAAAAAGGCAACAGAATTTAATAAGAAAACAAGCAAATAGGTAGTGGGGGAAAAAAACACCAATCTCCAGAAAGAACAGATCTATAATTCTCTGCCTGGAAATTTGAAATTATTTTCCAAAGTTAAGCCCTGGAAGGGACTTCAAGGTTTTCTAGTGCAACTCCTTGCTCAAGGCAGAGACCTATGCCATCCTGATCAAATGATGGTCCAGCCTGTTTTTGAAAGCCTCCAGTGATGGAACAACTACAACTCGAGGGAGCAAACTGTTCCATTGATTAATTGTCCTGTCAAAAAAATGTTCCAGGTTGGATTCTAATTAACAAACTTCTTCCCATTATTTCTTGATTTGTCCTCTGCTTTGGACAATTATTTGATCTCCTCTTGTTTGTGACAGTCTCTCATGTACTGGACAGTTATGCCCCCTCATCCTTCCCTTGCTAGACATACTTAATAGGGGATGGACTAGAAGATCTCCAAGATACCTTCCAGCCTTATGATTCTATGTTCTATAATTGAATTCTACTTACCTCTCCCACCAGGCATTTGACCTGATGTATAAGAGACGAAGGCCAGCACGCAAAGAAAAACTCCGATGTTCCTCATTTTCAGAGCTTATGAAACTTGAGGGTGGCCCTGTACCTTTTTAAATATTCTCTCCACCTCCCCTGCATTTAAAAAAAAAAAAAGATTTGGAATTAGTAAACCTGGGTGTTCACCTCTGCTGCCCCCGTCAAACATTTTGTGGTTTGCTATTTATGAAGCCGCATTCCGCTCAACTGAAGTTTTCTCCCTTCTGATGGAGACGTCATTTCTGGCTCTTGGATTTTTTGGGGGGAGGTGGGGGAGAAAAAGAGAGACAGAGAATTTCTTAGAAAAATAAACAGAATGAGAAAAGCATTAAGGAAAACGGCCTGCATTGATTATACAGTGCATGTACAGGGAAGGGGGAAGGGGAAGAATGATGTATGACATTGCAATTCAATTCCAGATAGACATCAAGGAAAACTCTTTCTGAATTACAGCGTGTGTGTGTGTGAAGTTTTTCCCCCACAGCAACCTGCAGGACAATCTTTAGCATTTTTCTCCTTGAATAACCTCATTTGCTCTCTGTTCTTCGTAAGCTGTTTCGGGATGGGCTGAACAGAATAAGAGAATTGGAAGGGACCTTGGAGGTCTTCTAATCCAACCCTCTGCTCAGGCAGAAAAACCTATAGCATTTCAGAGAAATAGTTGTCCAATCTCTTCTTGAAAACCTCCAGTATTACAGTATCCACAATTTCTGGAGGCAAGTTGTTCCACTGATTAATTGTTCTAACTCAAGAACATTTCTCCTTAGTTCTTGATTGGTTCTTTCCTTGATAAATTTCCATCCTTATTGTTTCTTGTCCAGCCCTCAGGAACTTTGGAGAATAGCTTGATTCCTTCTTCTTTGTGGCAACCCCTAAGATATTGGAAGACTGCTGTCATGTCTCCCCAAGCCCTTCTTTTCATCAGCCATGCCCAGTTCCAGAAACCATTCTTAATATATTTTAGCTTCCAGTCCCTATTCATCTCTGTTGCTCTTCTCTGCACTCTTTCTAGAGTCTCAACATCTTTTTTCCATTGTGGTGACCAAAACTGGATGCAGTATTCAAAGTGTGGTCTTACTAAGGCATTAAAAAGCAGTATTAACTCTTCACATATCTTGATTCTATACCTCTTTTTATGCAGCCTATGACTCCATTGGCTTTTTTGGCAGCTGCAGCCCAGTGCTGGCTCATATTTAAGTGATTGTCCACTAAGACTCCAAGATCCCTCTCACGGTTACTACTATTGAGCCAGGTACCATCTATACTATACCTGTGCATTTCGTTTTTCTTGCCTCAATGTAGCACCTTACTTTTTTCATTGAATTTCATTTTGTTAAATAGCACCCAATGTTCAAGTCTGTCAAGATCCTTCTTTATCTTAAGCCCATCTTCTGGGTGTTGGCCATTCCTGCCAGCTTGGTGTCATCTGATCTCATCTCTCCCAGAGGTGATATTCTGACCAGTTCTGGAGAACCGGTAGCGGAAATTTTGAGTACTTCGGAGAACTGGCAAATTCCAGCTCTGACTGAAGATTTTACAGTATCTTTCCCCTGCCGTGCTCACAGAACTGGTAGTAAAAAAGTTTGAATCCCACCACTGATCTCTCCCATTAAACTGTCTGAAGCAATGCTTCTCAACCTGGACTTCAACTCCCAGTATTCAGCTTAAATGTGCCAAGATTGAGAAACATTGCTCTAGTCTAAAGCAAGGGCCTTCAAACTTGGCAAGTTTAAGACTTGTGGACTTCAACTCCCAGAGTTCCTGAGCTAAGATGACTGGAGGAGGAATTCTGGGAGTTGAAGTCCCCAAGTCTTAAAGCTGTCAAGTTTGAAGACCCCTGCTCTAAAGAATATAAACATCTCTTGTTTGTTTTCAATCAGAACTAAATTGGTAAGGTTGACAAACACTGGTCTAGAATAAAGAATGGTAATTTATGGAATACCTTCTTAACAGATCCTGCGTAGAAGGGATCTTTGATTTGGGTAACTCTGTGGATCATGAAATCATCATTTTGCTCAGGCTGCATCTTTGGACTGAAAAGCAACTGAAAAACCAGGAAAATTCAGCAAGGCCAATGGGCTTCCTTATTTAATCATCAAATTTATATGGCTGACCATCTCATGGACAAGTCACTCATTTTTTTATTCCTTGGTAAGTGGTTTGTGTTGAGGAAAAGGACTGATCCTGATAATGGGATGGAGGTGATCTTTTTGGGTGGTCACAGAGCAGAGGGCAGGATATGGTCAAAAAAGTCAAAATGGCAGTCACACTGGTGTGTCCATTTCTCTTCCTGTTATATGTTTAAATAATCTATCTTGGTTACATTAAACAAGAAAAAGCTGGTCATTTCAAGAGGGATGTACCAACGTTTCTTCCAGTTCAGTGTCAAGAATCATAGAATGGTGGAGTGTAAAGGAACACGAAAGATCATCTAGTCCAACCAGGGGTGGGATTTTACAGGTTCCCACCTATTTGCTAGAACCGGTTGTTAACATTCAAAGCAGTTCAGAGAACCGGTTGCGAGAAGAAATTACTGGCCTAATCCTGTAAGGAAGGCAGGAAGGAAACATTCTGGTGTTGCTTACAGAAACTTCCTCTCCGTTAACCCTTTTACATTCTTGGCAGGATTAGACTTCCTGTCTCTGGAACTTCTCTGAAGTTTTTTTCCCCTCTTTTGCTGGTACTTTGCTTGTATGAAGTGACAATTCAAAGTTACAATGGCATAGGAAAAAGTGACTTATGACCATTTTTCACACTTACAACTGTTGTAGCATCCCCACAGTCAAGATGCCAGGTGAGGAGATGCGTGCCTTGATGTGATATTAAGTTGGCCATGCCCAACCAGTCACATGACCACCAAGCCATGCCTACCACCTAAGCCATGCTCACAGAACCGGTTGTTAAAAAAATTGAATCCCACCCCTGAGTCCAACCCTCTGTGAAGTGCAGGAAAATGAACTCAACCACCTAAGAGGTGGCTATCCAGTCTCTTAAAGATTTCCAGAAATGGAGAACCTACTCTCCTTAAGGGCCTAGGAGAGGGGTGCCAAAGTCAAGGCCTGGGGGGCAGATCCATCCCATGGGGTGCTTAGATCTGGTGCACGGGACTGCCCTGGAAACATCAAAGAACCAGCCTGTGGTACTTCCGCCAGTGAAAACAGAGTTTGGAGGGCTGCATACAGCTGACAGGGAGTGGGAGTGTGGCTCCTTTGGCTGTGGAGGAAACGGGAAGGGCAAAGTCTGGCTGGGCAGAACAGGGGAGAGGTAGAACAAAGGAGAGGGAGTTCAGAGAAAGACCCAGACCCACCTCCTCTTCATCCTAGGGCACGCAGGGAGGAACAGAGAAGAGAGCAACGTGAGTTGCATGGCTTGCGGGGGAGGAAAGGGCCCTGATTCCCTTCATGAGGCACACCTGGGAAGAGAGTTTAAAAGAGATGCAAGCTGAGAGAGGCAGCTGCTGGGAACAAACATGAGCTTATCTTGTGTTGACTTTGGTTATCTATATTCCTGGCATCTTCCCAATTGGATTGAATTACTGCCATTCCTTCTCTTGCCCTGCCGGACAAATTACCTCATCTTGCCTTGATTGGACTTATAGTTACAGTTTTTATTGACTTGATTCTCTGCAGCCAAAGGCTGTTCCTGGGATAGTTTTTCTCCAGCCAGAAGGTAACCAGGACATTGAGGGCAAAGTTGGAGCTAATAAAGGGACTCCGATTGATTATCTGACTGTATTGCCTTTGGGCCATGCCCTGGGACATCACACTTAGTTGGATATAGTTCCCACCATGATGAAGTTTTTCCTTAAATCTTACTTAGTTACAAGTGATTACAGAGTCAGTTACTGTGTGAGAAGAGCAGAAGTATAAATCTGAAAAATCAAATAAATAAAAAATACTATCATATTTTTCAAGGTTCGTGACAAACGCTCCTTATTGGATTATCTCCCTGAACCTTCGTATTATATCTTTTTCTCTCTCTTTCCTGTCCAGAATGAACATTCATTACCCTCAATTCCTCATCAAGCAAATCCTGAAATGCCTTCTGAGAACAGTCTTGAAATCCTGACGCATGACTGCAAATGGGGTTTCTGCCACAAATTCCAGCTGGCTCCCAGTCTTTCTCCAGAATTAGCAAATGACCATTCTGGATTGTTTCTCTTTGGCAAGGCTTAATCCTGACCGTTTTATTAATGATTTTACTGTCCATCAGCTTCTACAACCTCATGAGATACAAAGGAGGCTGAACAGAGTGGTCTATATTTTTTACCCAGGGATGTAAAAGAAATCAACTACAAATGCCTTTTAATTGAAATGCCTGGAATTTGCTGGTGCCTCTCCTTAACAATAACATTTTAGGACCAGAAAATGCGCCAACACACAATCATAAATAGCAACAGCACTTAGACTTCTATACCACTTCACAGTGCTTTACAGCTTTCTCTAAGCCAAGGGTCTTCAAACTTGACAGCTTTAAGGCTTGTGGACTTCAACTCCCAGAATTCCTGAGCTAACATGACTGGAGGAGGAATTCTGGGAGTTGAAGTCCACAAGTCTTAAAACTCAAGTTTGAAGACTCCTGCTCTAAACAGTTTACAGAGTCAGCCTATTGCCCTCAAGAATTTTGGGTCCTCATTTTACCCACCTCAGAAGGGTGGAAGGCTGAGTCAATGTTGAACTGGTGAGATGTGAACTGCCAAATTGCAGTCAGTGGCAGTCAGGAGGAATAGCCTGCCCTCTAACCAGTGCATCACTGTGGCTCATGGAAGTTCCATTTAATGGCAGTGCAGAAGAGCTGATATACAGGTAGTCCTCAACTTACAACCACAATTGAGCCCAGAATTTCCATTGATAAGTGAGTTTTGCCCCATTTTATGACCTTCTTCGCCACAGTTGTTAAGTGAATCACTGCTGTTGTTCAGTCACATGGTTGCAAAGCAAATCTGGCTTTGGCATTGGGTTTGGTTGCCAGAAGGTCACAAAAGGTGATCACATGCCCCTGGGACACTGCAGCCATCATAAATATGAGTCAATTTTCAATTCATGTGACTGCTCTAAGTGTGACAGTTGTAAGCGTGAAAAACGGTCACAAATCACTTTTTTCCCAGTGCCATTGTAACTTTGAATGGTTGCTAAACAAAAATGTTGTAAGTAACAAATAACAGATAATCATAACTGGAAGGGACTTTGTAGGTCATCTAGTCCAACCCCCTGCTCAAGCGGGAGAACCTACACCATTTCTGACAGATGGCAGTCCAATCTCTTCTTGAAAGTCTCAAGTGGTGACGGTCTCACAACTTCCGCGGGCAACTTCTGCTCCATTGGTTGATTGTTCTCACTGTCAAAAAGTTTCTCCTTATTTCCAAGTTAAATCTCTCCTTGTTCAGTCTCCATCCATTATTCCTTGTCTGGCCTTCGGGTGTTTTAGAAAATAGCTTGACTATATGTAATGGTCTGGTTAAACTTTGGGGTTTGGCCTAGGGAGACTTAGGTTTAAGTCTCCCCTTGATCATGGAGTTCATGAGATTACTTCAGGCCAATCACATTCAAGTAGCCCAACCTACCTTACAGGGATGTTGCTTCGGATAAGGAAATGTGGCAACATTATGAGAACACCACTTCTGAGATTTCAGGGATCCATACTATAATAAGTTAAGGTATTACTCCTGTAACGGAGAGGGCAGACAAGGGATAAAAAAAATGATGCCCCCCTATCCCGTCCACTGCCAAATGTCCTGTGGTAACAATTCCAGAAGTTTATTCCTCCATATTGTGTATTTTTTTAATTAGGCTTTTTAAAAAGAAGCCTTTGTATATTTTTATAAAGGCTTGAGATGTTTATTGTCCTGGAAGTCAGGAAATGAATAATATGCAATAAATTGCAACAACTCAGAGATAATAGGGTATGTTACTGAATGTTGGATGTGCTTAATTAATTCACAAGTACTGCCTGAAAGGGCATCTTAACGAAAACATTGAATCATCAAAGTGGAAGAACCAAAGAGATCTTTTAGCCCATCCCCAACCCCAAGTAGGAACTTTCAGGTCCTCCCAGTTAAATGGGTTTGTTTAAAATCTTCAGTAATGGACTCCCCATGAGGCAAACTACACTGCTTCATAGCATTCACGACAGAGGTGGTATTCAGCTGGTTCTGACCAGTTCTGGAGAACCGGTAGCAGAAATTTTGAGTAGTTCGGAGAACCAGCAAATATCATCTCTGACTGCTCCCGCCCCCATCTCTTCTCCGCCTCCCAAGTCCCAGATGATCGGCTGGATGTTCTTTGGTTGCCCTGCACAAGAGAACAGAGGTGGAAAGCAGGTTAGTGGGGTGGGGAGAGAATGGGGATTTGGCAGTATCCTTCCCCTGCCATGCCCACCAAACATTGCCCACCATGCCACGCTCACCAAGCCACACCCACAGAACAGGTAGTACATTTTTTTTGAATCCCACCACTGATTCATGGTCAGAAAATTCCTCCTGATTTTGAGGTTAAATCCACATCTGTGGGACAATACTTTGAGGGTTAGAAGAGTGTGATCATATTTTGCCTTCACCTTGTCTTCTTTAGGCTAAAGAGACCATGTTTTAGAAACCAGGAGACAACGAGTCTTGCCTCAGGCATGAATATTGGATGGGTGACTTTGGGCCAATGACCAGAAGATTGTGAGTTCTAGTTCCATCCTAGACATGAAAGCCAGCTGGATGACTTTAGTCCAATCACCTGGAGACTGTGAGTTCTAGTCCTGCTTTAGATGTGAAGGCTATCTACTACCTCTCTTTCAGCTCACCTCACCTCACCTCATAGGATTGTTGTTGTGAGGAAAATAGGAGGAGGAAGGAATTAAGTATGTTCAGTGCTTTGAGTTACTTATAAAAATAATCAAAACTGGATTTAAAAATTCTAAATTAAAAAAAAAAGTTTCTTAAACAACACCTGGTAAATTGTAACTTCCAAGCCCCTCACTATGTTCATTGCTGTTCTCATCACTCTTTTGAATCCCTCAGCATCCTTCCTGTATTGGGGCCACCCCAAACTGTACCCAGTATCCCAGAGACAGTATCCCAGTGCAGCAGAGAGTAGAACCATCCCTTCCCATGACTCAGTGCTATGGTATTAGTGCAGCATGGAATTGCACTGGCTGTTTTGGCACCTGGAGCCACCTTACTGGCTCATGCTTAATCTGTCACCCACCGGGACATCTGGTCTGAGGTAGAAAAGGTAGAAAGAAATTGCAAATTTGCTTCTCCATACCAGAATCTGGAGGTAAAGTAGCAGAGCTGACCCTGTTCTTGTTTTCCAGAAGCTTCTGACCAGCTCCTGACGAAAGAACCCCCCACCACCGAGTTCAGGTCACTGAGGTTCTCCCATGTGCCCTCTGTGTGTGTGTGGTCTCCTTTGAGGGAATCCGACTTGGCTGCCGTTGAAAACAGGACTTTGGTTCAAGTGGGCATTTGGCACTGCTCAGCAGGGCAACCTCCAGACTTCTGAAACGGCTAAGGTTGCATGTAAAAATAGATGGAGAATGGGAAATAGTGGGAAAGGCTGAAGACACAGGTTGTTCTGCAGAGAAGGAAGGAAAATAGGGAGGTTGTATAGTCGCCTTGTCTTCTGTAGCATCAGCATGTCAGTTTGAAAAAGGTCTTCCCGGTGCTGCAAAATGGTGCAGCTGCCAGCAGGCCCAATTCTTCAAAGAACCTTTGTATGGCTCTTAAAGAGATGCTTGTCTGTCGGTTTTGGGGGAAGGGAAGCCATTAACGATCAAGGTGACAAGAATAGTAGGAGTGCAAGAGAGGCTGTTTTTAAAGATTCACCTATCCAAGCTAGATGTCCTGGGACTGCAACTCCCAGAATCCCAGTGGGCTGGAGGGCACCTGCTTGGAGAAAATGCTAGAAGGTTGGAGAAAATGCTAAAAAGATACAGCAGAATACTAGCAGTCCTTGGCTTACAACAGTTCACTTAATGACCATTCAAAGTTACAACAGCACTGAAAATAGTGACTTGGCACCATTTTTCAGACTTATGACCGTTGCAGCACCCCCATGGCCATGTGATTTACATTCAGGTACTTGACAACTGACTCGCATTTATGACAATTGCAGGGTCCTGGGATCATATGACTATCCTTTGTAACCTTCTGACAAGCAAAGTCAAACGGGGAAGCCAGATTCACTTCACAAACATGTTACTAATTTGACAACTGCAATGATTCACTTAACAAATGTGGCAAGAAAAGTCGTAAAATGGGGTAATCTTCAGCTGACAAATTTCCCACTTTGCAACATAACTTTTGGGCTCAATTGTAGTCGTAAGTTGAGGACTACCTGTAACAGAATAGCAGAGTTGGAAGGGACCTTGGCTCGAACAAGAAACCGATATCATTTCAGACAAATGATTGTCTAATTTCTTCTTAAAAGCCTGCCATGTTGAAGCACTTACAACTTCTGGAGGCTCTTGGACTCAATCTCTGAAGCATTAGCCACCCATTCATACAGGGCATCATGAAGAAACTTTACAAATTGGAAACATTCAGTGCAATGCCAAAAAATAAACAAAAATGAGGCCTGGTGGAAAAAGTGGAATGATGTTTGTTTTTTTCTCCAAGTATTAAAGAATTGCTGGAAAGTCTTCTCTCCTTAAATCTTAAAGGTTGGACTTTTTGTAAAAGGGAGAAAATGTTGAGGTCACATTCTATTATAGTCCTTTAACAGGAAAAGAGACAGGAAAATGCAATATTGCTGCTGGAATTGCCCAATGTTTGCTCCATCTCTGTTCCTGTGCTTTGAGACACATTTTTGAGGAAAAAGACCACTCCAGATTAAAGTGTTCTTTGCACAGGCTCTAAATTTAATCTGCTGAATGTCTGTGGACCAAGCAGAGGATAAATCCTTCAAAAACAAGGATTGTGGAAACAGTTAAACCTCAATCTCTAAGATGTTCCAAGTTCTTTGCCTTAGAAAATTACTTTGATGATTTAATTCCCACAATTTTCTGAGAATTTCCTTGTATCAAGTTGCTGAAAATTGGTGACAAAGTTTCCTGTCACTCTGAGGCAGGAAATACAGAGTTGTAATGTAAGCCCGAAGATGGTTTGAGGTAATTAAAAACACACACAGACAGACATCAACCTCATATCTAGGGAATAAAATCTGGACCTGATATTATACATAAAATGGCCCACGCAATTTTATACCATGCAAATTACATGCCATGTTCCCCCCCAAATGTTACGATCTAAATGACATTTTTATTTTATTTATTTATTTCTATCTTATCTTTATTCATTTTTAAGGTGACCAACTTTTTTACAATGAAAAGGAGGACACAAATAAACTGAAGAAAGAAACCAAAACCACTTGCGCACGGCACCCTCTCTCAAAACAACTCCGTGTGGAGCGCATGCTTCTCATAATCGCGTCTCACCGCACTGTACCGAGCCTTGACAAATCGTCATGTCAAATACAAATACGTCACATCACACACAATGGATCAGCTTGGTATTGATCAAATAGGGAGATTTACAGATTTACAAATATCGGAAAGGAGGACATGTAGCAGGACACTTTTCGAGGGAGGACTGAACTTACAAAAGGAGAACTGTCCTCCCTAAAGGAGGATGGTTGGTCACCTTATTCATTTTATAAAGAACTTAAGTTGGTGAATATACCTAGTACTCCTTCGTCTTCCTATTTTCCCTACAACAACAACCCTGTGAGGTGGGTTGGGCTGAGAGGGTGTGACACTGGTGGGATTCAAAAACAATTACTACCATGGTGGCATGATATGGCTTAGTGGGCATCGCAGGGGAAGGATACTAGAAAAACCCCATTCCCTCCCCACTCCTGGGGGAAGGTTATTGCAAAATCCCCATTGCTTCCTCACCCCACTAACCTGCTTTCCAGCTCTGTTCTCCTGTGCAGGGCAACTAAAAGAGACCCAGTTGATCGGCTGGGTCTTCTTTGGTTATCCTGCACAGTAAACGGAGCTGGAGAACAGGTTAGTGGAGTAGGGAGGCAATGGGGATTTTGCAGTAGCCTTCCTCTGCTACACCCACCAAGCCGTGCCCACAGAACTGGTAGTAAAAAAATTTGAATCCCACTACTGGGTTACACCTCAAGTCTCTAAACCCAACCAGAGATGACAAAATAGAATTTTACATCCAATATTTTAAGACCAGAGTTTTGTAAACTTTAAGATGTGTGGATTTCAACTTCCAGAATTCCTGGCTGGCTGGAGAATTCTGGGAATTGAAATCCACACGTCTGAAAGTTAAAGTTTAAAAACATCGAAAACTGACTCCGTTTTGATGCTTGTTTTTGGTGAGCTTCTGTAACACGAGCAGGAAAGTTCATCTCATCTTCTTATTTAAAGACTTTTGTGGACTACCTTGAGATGTCCTGCTCTGCCTTCCTAAATTTGCCAGACCCACTCAGCAGACCATCAATGAAGGCTGAGAGGCAGAAATTTAAATTCCTCTTAGCTTCAGACCCTCATAAAACAGATCAAATAATCAGGAAACAGGACGAGTGAAGTTCCAAGACATGCTTTCCTCCTTCCTCTAAGAATGAATCTGGAAGTTATTTTCTGCTCCTGAGTTTGTGGTACGGGGATCGGCAGCAAGCATGCCAGGCCCAGTAGCTGGTGCTTAGCCTCTGGCCATGTTTTTGCCGAGCACACAACGTCCCTATAGGGTGAGATCACTCACTTTATTTTCCTTGGGAAAAGGAATGCATCATTCTCCTATTGGGTCAGGGAACTTGCCGATCCTTCTCCTGTGTTGCTATTTGAAAAACGAGCCTATCCATACAGAAGCTAGAACAAGCAGAGTATTCCTGAGCCAGTAGGGACCTTGTCCCAATCCAAAAAAACCTCCAAAAACCCAGAGCAAAACATGCAGAGCGAAAAGAGTGGATGGCTGGGGAATTCTGGGAGTTGACGTCCACCCCTCTTAAAGTTTCCAAGTTTGAGAGACACATCCGGAAAGGATTGTTTTTAATTTTCTCTGCTGCCCAGGCTCTATAGACAGCCCTATAAATCTCATAAACCAATAGACAAAAAAAAAAAAAAAAGAGAGAAACCCAAATNAAAAAAAAAAAAAAAAGAGAGAAACCCAAATACCAACCCACATTTAAAGTCAGGATCAGATGGCAGGAAAGAAAGAACAGGCTGAATCTGCTGGAAAGTGGGCAAGAATGAGACCTCTGCCACTGTTGGGAAAAAACTTGGTTTCTGGGAAGAGACGGGGTCCCAAAGGGCTCAAGTCTGTTTTGCAAGCCGGTCAGATGTCCAGCAGTCCGGGGGGGTGGGGGGGTATTGGGAAGGAAGGTTGGATGAGGCATCAACCACAACAGAAGTGGGCGATGGTGTCTGGATCATTTCATCCGGTCCAAATTCCTCCCCACCTGTTCCCACTCGGCCTTTTTGTTTCTACCAATTTTTCTTTTAAACAGCCCTTGAATGTCACCAGGATTGAAGCCAGAGCTTTTAAGAAAAAAGCAATTGTCTTTTTGTTGAAAATGAAGTGAGTTGCAAAGGAAAAAATGTCTGAAGTTTCCTGCCAGGCCTTTCCACCAAGTCCTCGGGGTGGACAGTTATGCCTTGGTGGTGGTAAGAAAGGCAGGCCCTGGCAGATCTGTGCTCCGCCGGCTGCAAATTTCATTACAAGGAGCCATTACGAAAGTGGGCTTGGAAGGAAGGCAAAGAACCACCCGCCAAAACAATCCAGCTGTGCCGCCAGGAAGTGTCCCAATCAGCTCTGAAAGTCTTCCAAAATGTTACCCACATTCTTGTTTTTGACAACACGGCACATTTTGGTCCTTGGAGATTAGCAACCACAACAGGGGCCTGGTCATTTTACCAGAAATCCAAGGTTGCATCCATAGCATCTCCATTTAGTCATAGGGCTGTAAGGGACCTTGGAGGTCTTCTAGTCCAACACCACCACCCCACCCAAAGTAGGAGTCTTTATACTGTATTATCGCAGACAAATGATTGTTGAGGTCTTTTCTTGAAAATCTCCAGTGATGGAGCACCCACAACTCCAGGTGGGAAGCTATTCCATTGATTAATTGTTCTCACTGTCAGAAAATTTCTCCTTATTTTCAGGTTGTATCTCCCTCTGACAAGCTTCCATCCATTACTTCTTGTCCTGTCCTCTGGTGTTTTGGAGAACAAATCAAAACCATCTTCCCTACGACAGGCATTCAAGTTTTAGAAGAGGGCTATCAGATTTCTCCTAAGTCTCCTCTTCATTAAGTTAAACATATCTTGTTCTCTTCACTGTTCATTCTATGGATTAGCTTCCAGATCCCTTATCATCTTTGTTGATCCTCTCTCCACTCTTCTTAGGGGTTCAGCATCTTTTGTGTACTGTGATGACCGGAACTGGATGCGATACTCCAAGTGTGGCCTCATTAGTATAATATAAAGTGATATTATCATTTCTCATGATCTTCATGTTAATTAAAAAAGAACAAAGTGTTTTATTTTTATTTATTTCAGTGAGTTGAAAGAATGCCGGATTCCCAATGACTCTGGGCACGTTTGGTTATGAAAAAGTTGGAACACTTAAAAAAAGGAAAAAAATCAAGGAGAGGTGCATATGAGGGGGAAAAAAGAAGGAATCAAAACCAAACCACTTTTACAGCCCCACCCCTCCCACTCCAAGATCTGGGAAAATAACCAAGTTTTCAGCAAGTGTTGGGAAACTTTTGTTCTTGTTGTTCCTTGAAACCCTGGAGAGCTACCATTAGAATGAACATCAGGATTGGGGGCTCTCCTGTACAGTGACAAAAACTTGGGGAAAACCAGAATTTCCTTCTGTACTTGAATACTGAGAGTGATAATATTAACACTGCAGCCTGTTTACAATCTCATTCCTGAGATCAACTTTGAACAATAATTGTAGCATTACCATCAAGCAGCTTCTTCCTTCTCCTTCTCCTTCTTCTTCTTCTTCCTCCTCTTCCTCCTCTTCCTCCTTTCTCCTCCTCCTCTTCTTCTTCCTCCCATCCCCTCTTCTGCTTTTTCTCTTTCCTTCTTCTTATAGTATTTTGTTTGTTGAAGAATTCTGAGAAACTTGGAAAGCTCTTCTCCCTTATTTTGGTGGTCTTAGAAAACAAGATATTGTTATTCCCAATAAGGCAATGTTTGATCTTGAAACCAAAGTATTACCAATAAAGCAACATTTCTTAGTCTCAAGAGCTTTAAGGTTTATGGGCTTCAATTCCCATAATTCCTCAGCCAGCTAGAAATCCACACACATCTTAATGTTTCTGATATGAAACATTGCAGAAAGGATTCTGGGATTTCTGAGCATTTCTGAGGCTTCCTCTGGACTCTACACAGGTTGCATTTAGCAACAAGGTCTCAGCAACCCTCCTGTGTTTGCCCAGGACTTTTCTACAGTTTTTTTTTTCCCCAGACTTTCTACAGATGAATTCAGCACCACAAAATCCAGGTTTAATTCTGCAGCACAACAATCATTCTACAGTATAGACAAAGCCAGCTCTTCTGCGGATCATCTCGTATCTGGAGAATCATCTTATACAAGGCAGGTCTTGTATAACTGTCTGCGGGAACAGGATGGTGCCCAGATTGATTTTCCATCCCTCCTCAACCTCCTGGCTGGGATTTTTTTTACTTTCCAGACTTTGCCCCAGTTTGCTCTGTTACTATGGAGGAAAATCCGGACCGGGTCAGTGCCAAACCAATGCATTCCAGCTGTTGCTGTGATCTTCCCATAGCTTTCTATTCCTGTTGGCATCTGGTTAGAGGCAATTTTGCAGTGTAAGCCATCAAAGTGTGTCAAAGCTCTATTGATCATCTGGGTAAATTCCTGGAAATTAATTTGGGGGGGGGAGATGCCTCCTGCCACCCCCCCAGGCTAATCTAGATGACCAAGAAGATGGAGCAACTTCTGTAGGAGGAAAGTTTTAAATATTAATGGATTTAACATAAGAGACTTATTTGTAGCTCAGGGTTGAACTGTAAGGTCCTTAGTGTTCTGTGAGCTGAGTTGTTTGCCTGCAGACATTTCATTACTCAACTAGGTGTCTATGGAGATTCTCAGTCATCCAGGTCATGGCTGTCCCAAAGGTGCTTTTTCAAAAGGCAACTGGACTTTCTTTTTTTTTCTTGAAGACATTTTGCTTGTCATCCAAGATGAAGAAGCTTCTTGGATAAGAAATGAAACATGTTCAAACAAAAGCAAAGTCCAGCTGCCTTTTGAAAAAGAACCTTTGAGATTACTCAGCTAGGTAACATAATCAATGCTAGAAAGGTTAATGGATTTTTTTTTTGGGGGGGGTCATGAGTTATAGAAGCACTTCAAAATTACATATGACATGCGCACCACCTGGAGAAATTGGATAAGGGGACATTTTTGTCTTTCTCAGAACAGGGACATGGATACACAGCCACAAAGATTAGATTGCAAAATTGGGGAACAAGATATCTACTTTTAGGTTGTGACACACAAAGAAGCTTTAGCTTCCTATGCATGTTACAGGTAGTCCTTGACTTACAATAATTTTATTTAGTGACTGTTCAAACTTACAGCGGCACTGAAAAAAAGTGTCTTACAAGTGGTCCTTGCACTTATAACCATCATAGCATCTCCACAGTCATGTGATCAGAATTCGGGTGCTTGGCAACCAGCATGGTTCCAATGTCCTGGGGCGTCATGCCCTTGTTAGAGTCGGACAGGGTGTGAAGGTATGGCTCCTTGTAGAGAAGGCTGGGGAAGGGCAGAGGCCAGCTGGACAGTCAGAGGAAGAACCAGGCCTATTCTCTCTTCATCCTAGGACACGTAGGGAGGAAAGTAGAAGGCAACAACTTGGCTTATGAGAGAGGAAGCGGCCATGATCCCCCTCATTGGCTGCAGCTAGGGAGACTAATATATAATCAGTGGAACAACTTGCCTCCAGAAGTTGTAGGTGCAGTTGTGGATGCAACTTCCATACAATGGAGTTTTTAAAGAAGAAATTGGACAGCCATTGAAAATAGTATAGGGTTTCCTGCTCAAGCAGAGGGTTGGACTACAGGAATTCCAATGTCGCTTCCTAGTCTATTTATTCTATTGCATATTCTATTCCATTTCATTTTCTGTTCTGTTCTGTTCCATATTCTGTTCTATTCCATATTTTATTCTATTCTATTTCATTCTGTTCTGGTCCATTCCTTTCCATTCCATTCTATGTTCTGTTCTATTCTATTCTATTCTCTTCTATTCTATTCTTTTTCTATTCTAATTCAAATTCTATCTTATCCTATCCTATTCCATTCCATTCCATGTTCTGTTCTGATTCTATTCTATTCTATTCTATTCTATTCTATTCTATTTCATTCTATTCTATTCTATTATGTTCTGTTCTGTTCTATTCTATTCTTTTTCTATTCTAATTCAAATTCTATCTTATCCTATCCTATTCCATTCCATTCCATGTTCTATTCTAATTCTGATTCTATTCTATTCTATTTCATTCTATTCTATTCTGTTCTGTTCTGTTCCATTCCATTCTGTTCTATTCTATTCTATTCTAAATTTTAGATATCTATTCCTCCTCATTAACAATTACATTCTTAATAGTTAAGTCAGTTTATGTAACAGGAGGCAAACTGGGAAATTAAACATTTAAATCAACATATGGAGTCCAGATTTTAAGATAACCTGCCAACTGGGGCTCTTCATAATAAAATGCTATTCTGAATATGAAAAAGGGCCATTCTAAATTCCATGCAAGGCATTTCCAACCTTGCTTAATTGCTTTCTTGCGATTATAAAGGCACAGAAACCACTTCTGTTATTCTCCTAAGACCCCAAGCTGTTAAACATACAGGTAGTCCACAGGTTACGACCACAACTGTGCCAGCATTTTCACTGCTAAGCAAGGCAGTTAGTCATGCCTGATTTTACAACCTTTTTTTGCCATGTTGTTAAACAAATTACTTGTTAAATGAATCATGTGGTTATTAAATGAATCTGGCTTCCCCCATTTACTTTGTTTGTTGGAAGCCGCTATGGAGATCACATAATATTGTAACTGTCATAAAGAGACAGCTCAGAGTCACCTTAAATGGGCAGCATAGAAATTTAATGAATGAAATCTTAAAATAAAGTAAAATAACAAAACAATACAAACAACACAACACAACTAAACACCAGCTGCCAAGTTCCTGAATTTTGATCATGTGACCCTGGGTATGCTGCAATGATTGTGAGGATTGGTTGTAAGTTATTTTTTCAGGACCATTCTAACTTGGGCAGTTGCTAAATAAATGGTTGTAAGTCGAGGATTACCTGTACAGCTGAGCCATTGCAAATAGTCTTCAAGTTACGATTGTAATGGAGTTTGCCTGTTATGGTCATAACTCGTAACAGTCGCAAAACCAATCCTATTTTACAACATTTTTTGCAGAGGCCTTTGACTTGGGCTAATCACCTGGAGACTGGGAACTCTAGTTCTAGTCCCGCCTTAGGCATGAAAGCCAGCTGGGTGACTTTGGGCCAATCACCAGGAGATGGTAAATTCTAGTCCTGCCTTAGGCATGAAAGCTAGTCCTTTCCTCTCAGCCCAACCAATCTCACAGTTTTGTTGTTGTGGGGAAAGTAGTAGTAGGAAGGTGGGTTGGATATGTTTGCTACCTGGAATTATTAGTAAAAATAATAACAAAGGCAGGATACAAATAAATAAATAAATATTATATTTTTGGTGTGATCTGACCAGTTCAGCACACATTTAAACTTTTCCTGAACTTGTAAACACCCCCCCAAGAAAACACCCCCTTCAGCAGATAAGTTCAGCAAGTCACCCTTTCCATGTATTGCCCCCCTCATGTTAATAGCAATAGCACTTAGACTTATGTACCGCTTTATAGTGTTTTACAGCCCTCTCTAAGCGCTTTTAGAGTCAGCCTCTTGCCCCCAACAATCTGGATCCTCATTTTACCCACCTTGGAAGGACGGAAGGCTCAGTCAACCTTGAGCCTGGTGGGATTCAATCTACCAAATTGCAGAAGGCGTAGCTTGCAGTACGGCACTCTAACCATTGCGCCACTGAGGCTCATAATAGCAATAGCGCTTAGACTTGTAGTGCTTTATAGCCCTCTCTAAGCGGTTTACAGAGTCAGCCTATTGCCCCCAACAATCGGAAGGATGGAAGGCTGAGTCAACCTTGAGCCTTGGCGGGATTTGAACTGCCAAACTGTAGGCAGCTGGCGGCAGAAGTAGCTTGCAGTACTGCTCTCTAACCACGGTGTCACAGAGGCGCCTATATAATGGTGGGAGCAGTGTCCTGTCCAAGGAAGGCTGTCACTCACTAACAAAACCACGTGCTCAGTTGGTGTAGTGCAGCGGCCCCCAACCTTCTGGGCACCAGGGACCAGTTCCGTGGCAAGAGTGGTTTCTCTGAGAATGGGAGGTTTTGCATGCTGCCGATACCCCGGGGATGGAGCTTCGCTTGTTTGCACAGCCTGGTTTCTGTCATGCTGTGGCTCGGTGCCAGTCCATGGACTGGGGTTTTGGGATGCCTGGTCTAGGGGTTAAGGCACTAGACTAAAAAGCAGGAGACCATGAGTTCTAGTCCTTTCTTCGGCATGGAAGCATGGGTGTTGTATAAGTTTGCCACCATGACCTCTTTGTAGAAATACAGTTAGTCCTCAACTCACGACCACAATTGAGCCAAAAATTTCTGTGAGACATTTGTTAAGTGAGTTTTGCCTCATTTTACGACCTTTCTTGCCCCGGTTGTAAGTGAATCACTGCAGTTGATAAATTAGTAACCTGGTTGTTAAGTGAATCCGGCTTCCTCATTACCTTTGCTTTTGAGGAGGTTGCAAAAGATGATCACATGACCATGGGACACAGCAATGGTCATAAATATGAACCAGTTGCCAAACATCTGAATTCTGATTACACAATCATGGGGAAGTTGGAAAGGTTGTAACTGTGCAAAACAATCATAAGTCACTTTTTTGCTTATCAATGGAGACCGAGTGGAGCAAATGGCCAGTTTTAAGTTTCTGGGTGTTACTAT
>BHFT01031934.1:0-47324 GCA_004320025.1 Laticauda laticaudata
CATGAAGGAGAGGAGTGGTGAAGCTGTGCCTGCGATCCTCAGCAATGCTCGATTCGCGCGAGATCACGCGCTAACCATCGTCGTCTACAAAAGGGATCAGCGCCTCTCTTTCGCTAGAAAGCTTTGGACTCCGCAACAGGCAAGTGGGTACATGTGTTGAGCCGGGTGAATGAGAGCAGAGGGGCACAACCTGTAGGACATCGGAGATCTGAAGGCCCTGCAACAGAGCCCCTCACAGGTAAAGGCGAAGAACTAGCGGCACCTCCTAAAACAACTGGTGCAACCGCAACACTGGAGAGTGAGTGCAACATTGATATATAGATGCTTAAGTGGAGCTATTCGTTCAGCATCCGTCTCATCACACTGAATGAATGTGCCATTTGTATGTTGAGTGGCCCGTACAATGATCATGGGATGTTGCAATAAATAGTTTGTTTGTGTTGACAGTTGGATGATTATTTACATTATTAATTGGGCAAATAATAGGCCGATCAGTTGCAAGCCTGGGAGGGTGGACCTACAGTCCATTGATGGCTTGCACTGCGAGTTATCTATCCACAGCTATTACGGCATCCCAAAGGTATCCCAGCCACATCCCACAGCGGTATCTTAACCCTTCCTACAAGCATGCAAAGATGCTAAAGCCAATTATAATAGTTTCCATCGTAAGACTCTGAGTGAAAAAAAATAATGTGAAGCAGAGTGTTGTGAATCAAAGAATAACTTTTATTGAACAATAAGCTGTACAAGAAAAAATGACCAGTTCAAATGTCCAAAATAAAGTCACAGGTAACGCAGCCCAACAGTCTCTGACACTCCTCTTTTAGTCTCTCGAAGTGTGCCCATTTGCTCAGGGTGAAGGGTCCAGGTGCCGTGGAGGTGGCTGGTCTGGAGTCTGGTCTGAAAACCTAGACTGATGACGCTGGCACGCTGAGGGACAACAGGTTGACGTGTGTTGAAAAGCTCTCCAGGGACGAGCTGGGCTCAAACCCGTGGATGTTGAAGTCCTTCCATCATGCCAATGGGTCGTCAGCCATACCCTGCGATGTACACGATGTACTGCGATGCCACCGCCGAGGGGCTTAGGCTGTGGGGTGAGGAATGGACAGTGTAGTGAGGGCTGTGCCTGGGGTCTGCTAGCTGGTGAGGACTGCGTTGGGGCCAATTCGGTGGCGTGGGTGGCATCATCCTCGGGGTGCATCGGGCATCAAGTGGACCTAGTCGGCAACGGTGTCGTCCGAATACGTCAGCTGCCTGGACTGAATGGTGCTGCGCCTGTGCCTGCTGAACTCCTGGTAGCGTGCTAGCCCATCGGAGGTGACGGCACCTGATGGGCAACTTGAATGTGAGGACATTCTATTGGGGGAGGGCAGACCTGGACTGGTGGCAGCCAGTTCCTCTCGAGATCTGGAGGTGAAGTCAGCTCCGTGAGTGATCTGTTCACCACGTTGGTAGAGGGGTGGTTCTGCTCATGTCCACGGGAGGGCGCGAGTGGACATAATGGTAGGAGGGGCTGTGTTAGGATGATGGAGTTCGATGTTGGACCAACGACTGATAGAGATCTATGACGTGCGACCGGATGGGGTCCCTGATCATCCCAGCAGACAGTGAGTCTAAACTTCCTCCCTTACGTGTTCTGCCTTATTCATATATGAGTGGATGCTGGTGGTGGATGGTGGTGTACTGACTGTGGTGAGCCATTGAATGTCATAGCCAATCTCCTTTGCCCCCACTCGCACCCAGGGAGATCGCCTCCAGCACGCGCTCGCACCCCTGGTGTTACAATACACGTGTCGAACCAGCGTCTCCGCGCCGTGGCAAACACGAAAACCTGCCTGCCATGACCAGGATACAGACTACTCGTATGGGAGGCCGGACAAGGACTGTGTCTCTCAGGCACATTGCCGGAGAGAGAGGTAGACATTGTATGGGCTGCTCCTCGGTGGCGGGAATACTCACCACCCAGAAGCGAGCCTGCCATGATAGTCATCTCACTCTCTCGTCAGCTAACCGAGGCCTGGCTCAGATTCTTCAGCGTGACATGGCATTTCCCGCCAGTGTGCATGTGCTCCAACAGCCGAGAGCACCTTCTCGAGAGGTGTATGCCCAATAACTGCCCCATTCTTTTCCTTCAATCATTCATTTTTGCTTCTTGGCTGTCCTGTACAGCCGATTGTCCCTATCTTGCCCAGAATAGTTGTCTCAGTTCTCAGCCACTCTCAGCACCTCATCCTCAGGTTTCTCCATCAATGGAATATTGCCGCCCTCTACCCCGTTGTCGCATAACGCCTCTTCCTCACCTTTGGACGAGACACCAGATGACCTATCTCAGTGAGGCTCCAAAGGTTTGGTTAGGGCGCTCCTCCACACCGCAGCAAGCAAGCCACAAACATTCAGCAGATCCATTCATCATCATCATCACATTATGTCACATCATGCATCATCATGATATGACAGCAGCAGGAATCAGTCAACATTCTCATCACATCACAGACCCACAGCAGACCACAGCACCCAAGCACACCAGACCACCACACGATCAGCACAGCAGGAGTATCACAGCAGTACCAGCAAACCAGGAAGTCATTGGAGCAGAGACCATTAGCCTGACGACAGTGACGAGCAGTACGAGCATGGACCAAAGTCAGGAGACGCAGCAGCCAAGCGCGACCAGCAGACGATGGAGCGCCAGCTTCAAGCATAAACACCAGCAGAAAAGCACCACTACGAGGAGCCAGGCCTCTCAGCAGAGTAAATACTGAGCAAAGCACCACTGCCAGAGAGCACGCTTCAGCAGAGAGTAAGCACGACAGAACCGAACAAACCAGCGAGCCCTTCAGAGAGCAGCACCCAGCAGAACAACCACGCAGGAACAGCTTCAGAGAGTAATACACGACAGAAGCAACCACCTGTATGGAGCAGCGCCACAAAATGGCAGCCACACCAGAAGAGCTGAGCTCCGAGCATCAGACCGCCACAGCAGAAGCATAGTCAGGACTAGGAGCAGGAGGGTGGCCCTGTCCCTCTTGGCCAGGGCATGCGCAGCTTGTGAGGCTTATCCTTCTTCCCCATGGTTTTGGGGTGCTGCTGCGGCAAAGGAGCTGTCAGTGCGTAGGCATGGAGCACCCACAGGCCTGCATGAAGCACTGGCAACGGTGAACCATGCATAACCTGGCAGAAGCTGCGCAGGACAAGGCACGACCACAAGTCTGGCAGGAAGTGCAGGAAGGCCTGGCAAGAAGCTGAGGCAGGAATGCCGAGCAGCAGCACCAAGGCTGTCAGAAGAAACGGTGCCATGCGAGCGCTGGAAGCAGCTTGGCAGCAGGCTGGCAGCAGCAGAGAGCAAGGCTGGCAGTGTAGGCCCAGTGAGCTGTGATGCAGGCCTAGGAGATAGGCAGCTTGGAGGCTAGTCTGGCAGGAAGTGCTCGCAGCAAGCTGCAGGCAGGCTATGCAGTGCAGGGCGCGCAAGGACTTCGATGTTTCCGACAGTGCAGTCTTTTCCTCGAATGTGACCTTCTTGGTCGACTGCTTTCCCCTTTATAGTATCATTGCGAGTCCTACCAATGCATCTCACCAGCGCATGCAAGTACCAGCTGCATCCGCTCAGCCCTGCTGTTGCATTGGCCGCTAGGCTTCACGCTTCGTCATGCTTCAACTGCCTGTGACCCTAGGCTGCCATTCTTGTCAAATCCAGCTTCACCCGCGTGCACTCCCTTTGTAATCGTTCCGCGTGATCAGTCTTTAGCCTGAGGACCCCCCGAAGCCAGCTGTAAAGATATGCACTCTCACTCCCATCAAGCGCTTCTCATCTCCACATTGGGCTTTTTCCGTCCCACATCCCGCTTAATCCAATCCACATCTGGTCTTCCCCCAGGCCTGTCCGTTACGTGTTATCCGCTCGGTTGCAAATTTTGCCCTTTTGAGAGCAGGGATAACAACAATGATGGAACATTTTTCTCATCCGTTAGTGTCCTTTTTTACTGAACATTTTTCATCCGTTTGTGGCAGTGTGAAGGGCCTTTATCTTAAATCAGTCTCAGGATTATAGTAAAATCCTTCTATCCTCACACAAAGTCTTTTCGTTTCAGTACTTTTGAATGTATTGCGCAATAAGAAAACCACCACTTTCAATCTTTTATAAGCTTGTTCCTCTAAGTTTTTAGCATAGATTTAAGTTCACCCTTATTTTCAGTCAAGACTTTCGCCATATCTCACTGTTGTATCCTATCTTATATTGGTAGTGTATAACCAGAAAACTGCTTTCAATTAGATCGAATAACCTCACATGAATTCTTCAAATAAACATTGTCTTTAAATCTATTCTCCAGCGCCAATTTAACCAGCAGATACTCCTGTATAATGATTCCTCTAAAAATAATCCCTGTACTTTAGTCCCTTAACCAAAATAAGCATGCACTCAACAACAATCATTTCCTTTTAATGCAACAATCTAGCTAAATTCTATACTGTTATCAAAATTCTTATGCCCATGCCCAAATTTGTAGCTTGTAATACAATACCCTGCAAGTTTGGCAGACCAAATTCTCTTTATAATTCTCGCATCTGTAAAATAGTTTAATTTATCTCGTTTACTTACCTTGCATATATATTTATCAACACAATTTTGTTTAAATCTTCAAAGTCCGTCTTCCAGACTACATTGGTATTGTATTGAAAAATATAAACTTCTGGTAAAATATTCAACTATCTTTGCATTGTGAAACATCTTTCCTATTAGTTGACATACTTTTAATGTTTTTACTCTGCTTTTCCATTAATTCATCAATTATTGCTATCACTGTTTTTAACTCTTAGTGTAGTTTGTTCTCTTTTAGTTACTACATTGTTTCAGAGTACCCAGAACTTATATGTTTGACTTGAATTTTCAAGTACATCTGCCAATTCTTCCTTTTTGTTACTTAGTAGCATTTCTTTGTCAAAAAAAAATTCGATACCTTATGCTTGTTTATTTTCCAAGCCAGCACCTTAGCCATAATCCTCGCTAGTCTTTCCAAATCTTTTGGTCTGTTTCTTAGAAGGGTCTTCCTTCAGACTAAGTAGCCACCGTCATGATGCCAAAAGCTGGCAAATCTAAAGTTCTTCACTTTTTACATTTTCATCTTTTTAATACATTTCGTCTACTAATAAGTTGTCAATTTAACACTCCAAAAGTAGTCAATAAATAAGCAAATGATCATTGGGACAACCTTAGTCTGTACCACCTTTTCCCTTGATTCATTGAGTCGACGCGAGATAGAAGTCGTATAAAGTTTGTCCCTTCTATTCAAATTAGCACTGTAATTGGATAGGTTGTGTGCATGATGTGGTAGCGATTAATAGAATATTATGCTAGAAATATGGATAGGGAAATAAAATAATATTGCTAGTTATAATTATAGAAGTCCCTGGTTTGAAGCGCAAGACGAAATAGCTCTTTTGGCCAGCGAGCACCAGCAGTGGCAGCACATCAAAGCTGCTGAAGTTGAGACACGCTCCGAACTGACAGAATGCGACAAGAGATAAGTGGTGGTCGGTGATTGGTGAGAAATTTCTTCTGATTAGAGTGTCACGATATTTCACTGGGGAAGACTAAAAGAGACCTCGAAAGGACACCTATGGAAAAAAAAAGCAATCTCTTAAAAGTTTGACACAAACTGAATAACCGCAGCATTTTCAAACAGACATATCAAAGTATCAAAACGAGCCTTTGCTTCTTTGTTTTATCTGTTTTATCATACTGCTCGGAACTTGCTGTTGTGATTATTGACAACATAATGCATAACTGGAACTGTCTTGTTATCTCCTCTATTTATACTATTTGCTTTCCTTACTTTACTTGTAATATTTACGGTTAGAGGCTAGCCCTTTGGTATTTTAATCATGTTCGTTTTTCATGTTCTTTTTAACTTATTATTAGTATTGTCTGGAAAGAGGGGGAGAGTGAGAAGTAAAACGAAACTTTGTACATTGCACTTAACTAGAAAGCTGAAATTATTTTGACGAAGCTGAGAAAGCATGAGAAGTTCAAGATAATAGAGTGAACTAATTACAGTTTTCTCAGCAGACATTGCGCACGTGATAAGATTGTAGGGATACAATGCCAGGAAGAGAATGTGTATTGGCAGTGTCTTCCTGGATTTCTTATCAACTAAATGCAAACTTGGAGCTTGCGAGAGAGTAATGACTAAGACCTGGAAAAACTAAATTAAAGTTCAAGTGTGGTTCTTTTTATATTTTTTAAGTTGGTGCTACCCCCCCTTAACCAGCTTGTACCTGTTCAGTTTTTTTCTTTTCAAAATATATTTTTTGTAATGATTTCCTCATCTCTGGCTTATATATTTAAAGGGAGAATACCTACTCGAAAATTTTCTTTTTAATCTTTCCTCTCTTCTTTGTGGGATTTTTGTTTTTTTGATTTCTTAATTTCTTGTTGGCCTAATTTCACTATACTTTTTTTCATTTGAGAATTCTCTAAATTGTATTAAGGTGTTAAGAACCTATGAATGTAATTTATTTTCTAATTTTTGTTTGATCTCTTTAAACCTTTTATTTTTCTCACTGCCTTCTACCCTAATAGTTGATTGGATGAAGGGTTAAGACGTAACCGAACAGAATTTGTTACGTCCTTTTCTTTATTCATTAATTGGGTTTCTTCTCTCAAACCAATCATTTCTAATTTTTCAATGTGGATCATAAATGGCTGTTCCACCTAAATTCAGGAATATACGGTTAGACAAACCTCGAAGATCCCGAATCTGTTTACAAAGAGTAGGACATTTATACGCTTCTGGTCCTCAACTTCTAACTTGCCGCCTGTCTCCACCATTCTAAGGTACAACTCTAATTCAGACAATGTAAAGCACAGACAAAGAATCAAACAAATGAGTGACTCTACAGAACAAGAAGAATCAATTGAACAAGTAAACTGGAGAAATCACGTGATGAACATAAGGTAGGTAGAAGTATGTCACATAATCATATTATCTAAGATAAGAGATTCCAAAAATTTCTGAAGAAGAATAAACTAGATCAGCAACCAAGATCTTGCAGAAGATATTCGATCACTAATTAACAGTGGTTGAAACAGATAAAATGTGGTGCCTAGAAATGAGCTATGGACCAGACAGAAATTCTATCTCCAGATTTCACAAAATATAATCAGGAAGATATCAAATGACACCAATTGTAGCTGAGATAATGATCAAATACTATGCGCTGATAGCTTTGAAATTACAATAGAAGAAAGAGGATAGGGATGGATACATAGCGTATAAATGAGTTTATTTGACAAGATATAGTCCGATGAAGAAATAACCTATTCAAGAGAATTCATATGCAGCTTTAACAAAACAAGACATTAAAACACATATTCACAAGGTAGTGCAGAGGGAAAAACATTGAAAATCAACAAAGAAAAAGATGATTGTGGTTTTAAAGCAAAAGTCCTTAGAACAGGGATAAGGAGAATGAGAGATCAACAGCCAGATTCTGACTATAATTGCTAATTGAAAAAAAGGTAAATATAATGATGCTTAACCCAGAATGGTTAATTTATCCAAGTTGCAAGAAAAAGAGACATAACGAATTACGACTCACATCAGAGCAAAGCAAGAAAGTTATTTTATGCAGAATTTTTGACAGGATGAGAGGAGGAATGAAAAGAATAGGTTTCACAAAACAGAATCCAAAGATGACCAGAATGGCGACTGCAATAAATGGTGGATTTAAGGAAGCGCATTGGCAGTGGATCGGTGGAGATTAAATGAACAATCGTGGAACCCAAGAGATCTGACGAGAGCTGCCAAAGCCCATAATTATATAAGTGCAATAATTAATGGAAGAGAAAGACTGACGATACAATGCAATATTAAATGCGACTGTAATTCAGCGTTAAAAGAAGGAAATTTTTGTTGCAACAGAATATTAGAGAAACTATAATTGATATAGTATTGTCTCATCAAGCAGATACATTTATAAATAACAGTAAAAGTAACAATGCTGACTACAACCCAAAAATGTGAGAAGAGTAGTCGTACTAATTCTTTGACTCCAATGTAAGAAAAGAGGACATGGTTTATATATATAAAGAACGATCTTAGAAAAAAGATTTCTAACCTGATTGAAGGACGGAAGAGTATTAATGTTGGAAAATAATGACAATAATATCAAAAACATTCTTGATTGCAATTTATGCTCCACCTGACAAAGCTCAAGAAAGACTTCTATAAAGAAATCACACATGGAAATAATTAGAACCGACTATGTCATTATAGTTATGATGGAGATTTAGTGGAAATTGTAGACAATAAACTGACTATATAGCCTAGCAGCAACAACAAAGCAAAAACAGAATAGACTCTCCTCAAAAGTCCTTCATATTGAAAATGATAATGAAATAAACTTAAAAAGATATAGGTCGATGAGAAAAGAATTTTACAAGCCAAACAATATCACTTTCGACTCAAACCTAGACATTTGTCTCATAACCAAATAGACATCGATTGACCTCACAGAACAATATCTAATATCTCAAGAAAAAATATCAAAACATATCTGAGCAGATCACAATCCATGAGACAATTAAATGAAAGGACAAAAAAGAAATCGAATGCGACGTTAAAATAATACTATTCTAAAGGAGAAGGAAGCAGATGGATGAAAGAATTGGTCTTATTTCTTTAGAGAAATTAAAAAAGAATACACTTCAGTCCAGAATGTTTAGGCACAATGAGGCATATGCTAAAGGCTGATAGAAAAAATACACAAAGCAAATAGGCAATATGGCAAAAGTAAGCCACGGAAGTCTTAGAAGAGTGAGCATAAACAGACATTGAATAAACGAACTACCAGAAAAGCCAACAGAAAAAAGACATTAGCAAAACTGGGATACAAGTAACATAAAATATTTAAAGAGAAAGAAAATAGCAACAGAAAATTAGAAGTGCTAAACAGAAATATTCTTGAGGATCAAACAAAACAGGTAATGTTAGCATACAAAACTGAGAAAGGAAATAAGAATCAAGAACTACTGCAGCTAAAGACAACAAGAGTCAATGCTCCATTGACACGCAATTCAAGAAGAAAGAAAATTATTCGAGACTTCTTATGAACAATAACTGAGCAACAGACAATAGAAGTAAGACGTTAAACAGATTTACAGAATGCAATCTACTAAGATACCTAAACCTGACTGAGAAAAATTTAGAAAGCAATCTAACCATATGAGTTAACTGAAGCACTAATAAACAAAATAAGGCAGGCACCAGGCCAACGATGGATTCCAGGAGACATCTAGGAAACAACATTACAAGAATCGTTGAATCCCCCCATTGCTACGATAGTCATAATAATTAATGTTAAAGAAGAAAGATACTAAACACATGGTCAGAAGCCCATATTACAGACTTATTCCAAAAGGAACTGATACCCATATACAAATTAAGAAATTATAGACCCAGTTTCTTCTTAAACTGCAGATATAAATTTTTCACGTCAATATTGTGCAGAGAGTCAAAAATACTTATAAATAATTCATCAGGTCCGACAAAAGATGGATTCTCTGCCAATGAGAGACACAATTCAAAGATAATATTGAGATATATATTGAACAACCAATTTTGAATATGTATGAGGCAACACGGATACGCTGAAAAACAAATGGCTTTGATATTTTTAGATACACAAAAGGCATTTGATAATGTGAACTGGAGATTCATGTTATTATTCTTGGAACAGATAGGCTTCGCCAGAAAATTTATTCAAGCAATAATATTCATTTTTTATTTTAACATATTAAATGTTCAAAGCTTCAGATTTGAGCATTTTATAACTTCCAATTTATTATGTCCTGCCTTCCATGGAGGAGTTCAAGAGAGTATGGATGATGATTGGTTTGTTGTCACCCAGTGAGCCACTGTGCCTGAGGATGAATTAGAACCAGATCTCCTCAGTGCCAGTCCAATGTTAACCAATGTATCACATAACTCACTTATTGATATAGAAGACTACTCGGGTATTAAAGACTCTTATCCTGAAAATGCACAATATTAAAGAATCTCCTATTTTCAGATGCTCATCATTTCTGTTGCAGCATGAGAAAGAACTATTCACACCAGCCTTTGGGTCTTCCTTAATATAATTTAATGGTACTACCCTGTTTCTCCAACAATACGGCCTCCCCCAATAGGAAGTCTCAGCATGTTTTATAGGCACAAAATAAAATTAAGCCCCTCCCCCGAAATTAAGGCCTATATTAAAACATGCGAAATGTGGGGGGAATGGTGTGTGGGGGCTTGCCATTAGGAAGTACACAGGCAGATATGGTGCTGCCTGCATTGACCCCGATACGAAGTGCCCCACCAATGCCGAGGTCAACATCCAAGCTGTCACCACCTGCCCAAAGATGCAAGGGGGGGATTAAGTCACCCATGAAAAGACAGCCTAGCTATTTTTTCGGGCCTCAAAAAAAAATAAGATCCAGCCTTATTATATGAGAAACACGGTAGTTTCAGTTATCGTATGTAACTATTTATTATCTATCTCCCATAATGTATGCTTATACGTCACTCATTGTTCATTTTTCAAATTTTAATAAGTGCTGTTTTATTGATTGCATCCTGCTTTAGCTTTGGCTGATATACTAAGATGCACATAGAATTAAAAATAATGAATATATATATGCTGTCATATTAAGCATGGAGAATATTTTTTATAATGTTCTGCATGAAAAACCATAGCAAAACATGTGTTTTACCACATGGAGTAAAACACAAAATGAACAGCCTCCCTATAGATGCACAAAACTTGTGCACTTCAGTTCTATCAACTGTCAAATCCTTTGTTTTAACTTAGTATAAAACTCATTTATCTAATGCAATCCTGAATTCTTCTTATACAACTCTGCCTCCACCTACATCTATAGCCAGAAAAAACTGGCACTTTGAATATTTACACTGGGACTAAAAGTAGGCCTGACAGCCTCTCAAAGACTGCCTAGGAAGAGAAGGTTATACATGATGTTTTTTTCCTCCTTAGCAACAGACCTCTGGCCCATGGCATTGTCTCAGGGCATTTTCAAATTCATGATAATTCACTCCCCCAGAAGCAGACAATATGATTCTCTGGAGGTCTCATCTATAAAATAGCAGAGGTTTATGTACTACATTTGTCTCCTACTTAATCAGCTGCTGGCTATACTAACTGGGCATAAGGGAATTTATTCCTACCACATTTGGAAGACATTGGGTTAAGGCTGTCATCATCTTCCAGAGTTTCCATTGAATTGTCTACTGGCATTCCTCCCCCTTCTAACACTGTGTTTAATTTGGATAATTAAAAGAAAAAAGAAGAGTGGGGATTCAAAATATTCATGCTGCTCAGGAATCTATACTTTGCTTCAGGTAGATATCTCTAATTTTATTCATGCACATTTGAAGAGGTTGACATCACACGTTCATCCCTATATACAGCTATTGAATTCAAAGATTTGAAAATAAAATTAATAGTTTTGCTGCAAAATTAGTTTTATGATTTTTTTTGTTAGAATTCATTATGCTCAAAGTCAACAGACAATATTTCTTGAAGAGTATGTAGGCAAATGGTATTTCCCCCCTCAAAAATATGCCTGAGTGCTTTTTTAAGTGCAAATGAATTTGCCAATTAAAGATCAAGAAATCACATGCCTACAGTTTTATGATTTCTGCATGAATTCCATGGGAGGAATCTCTTGTGATTCCAAAATATGTGGTTACAGCCTTATTAAACATTTTTTACCACTTGTTATAAACAGAACTATCCAAGGAAAAAATTAATCCTTTCTTTAAGGAAACTAATTAGACTAAATTCAGTGAAAATCTAATCAAACCTTATTTCATGATATCCTCTTTGAAATCATAGTCTGTCTTCCTTCCTTCCTTCCTTCCTTCCTTCCTTCCTTCCTTCCTTCCTTCCTTCCTTCCTTCCTTCCTTCTTTCCTTCCATCCTCCAACATTCATTACACTTCTCCATTGTCTGGCTGCACTGGCAATTTTCAGAAAAAGGGATTTAATTAATTATTTCATTTATCTCATATAATATGGCAGTTCCCATGTATGAACATGGGTGATACAGGAAATGCCATTGTGTGATACAGGAAAAACCAATATTGTATCAGTAAATGCCAATTCAGTTGCCTTCTAAATATGTCAAGTGACATATTTTTGTTTTTGTTTTTTGCTATTAATGAATCATAGCCCTGCATTAATTAGTGCTCCTAAAGCTAAGGGGGAAATGGGTCAGTGACAACAGCTGCAATGCATCAAGTGGGAAGCAAGACAATAAATGGAACGTGGAGAGTTTTTATGTCACCAAAATGTATTCGTGACAAAAGGTAAGTCTGCATTGTTGACTGAATAATTTAATCAGGATATGTCATGGAGTGCTAAATAATAAATTGCTACTGTTTAGTATGTTACTCACCACTGTTAACTTCTGGTTTATAAGCATAAATTTTACCCCTATCTTTCAGAAATGACAGATACTATAAGGATTATTAAAATTAGCCAAAGTAAGTTTTCTGTTCACACTTTTCTAATGACATGAATAGATCTACCTTCTTTACAAGAACCAGATTGATGGTTAATAAATGGTTATCCTTATTAATAAAGAAAAAGAAACTGCACTGGACTGCTTTAAATTAATTTAATGTCCATTCAGCTTTATTCTTGACTAATAAGACAAGGGTAACTTCTTTAGGTTTCTGGGAAGCTACCTAATTGCGGCACATAGAAAGAAAAAACTGCAAATTAACGTATATTGATTCACAGTTTTCAGCATAAGAACCTGAAAATAATCAAGAGCTATGAAATATTAACATGCGGTATAATCATTTAAATGCATCACACCTGTACACATGTACCTATACACCGACATGTACCTCCACACACATACAGTCATAAATCTGTTCAGATCCCTTTTATGGTCCATAATTTAGATCTATGTTGGAGTGGGTAATTTTATTTTAATGAGGCCTCTATTCTTGTTTGGGCCTTAGAAGGCATGGCAGTGGCACTAATGTTTTTTAGTCAATTTTGGGAGATATGGTTAGGTTACCACTGCCAGAGGTTTTTAAAAAATGGGTATGGATGCAATCATATAATCAAATTGATCTCATAAGCGAAGGGAAGTGAGGGGGATTTCAACAGCTAGAAAAATAAACCAAGAATCATTTTGCTATTGGGAGGGGGCAAAAATTTGACTCATATCTAAGCCCCATCCATTTTATGAACGTCATGTAACACATGTAAAAAGGGGGAACCAGGGCTTCATTGGCATAGCTGCAGCCACCATCTTGACTATTGTTCCTAGCAAATCCAAAGGATTTGCTAGGAACAAATGCAGACAATGGCTTATAACAAAATTAATGAAGTACTTTAATTGGTTCCAGCTGATTAGCTCAACATCTTTAACCATTGATCATAATAGAACATTTAAACTCACTTTTCTAGAGATCACATGATGTCAATGTCATCAACTTCACCACTGACTACTTTTAGGAGTCAATGCTTTTAAAAAGTTCAATCTACTGGAGAACTTCAGAAGCAACAATATCTACCTGGTCTCAATGCTTGAGTTTAATGAATTGCCAAGAAACATTCAAAAGCTAGCTCTTTTTAAAATTATTTTAATTATTTCAAAATGTCTTCCTAAGATCTGAGCTGACCCAGATAATAATACGAAAGCTTCACTTCACTGAAAACATCATTTTTACCAGGGTTTTTAAACTGGGATAAACTTGTTAGTGGTAAACCAAGATATACAGCTCATAACAAGAAGCAACATTTTCATGATGTTCCATCTTACTTTTATTATTAGTTATTCAGTACCAATAGCAAGAGGAAATATTAAAATCACACAGTTTGACTAAGAAATAAATTTCTTCAAAATTATTGGCATTTGGTCCTCTAAACCAAGGATCTCCAACCTTGGCAACTTTAAGAGTTGTGAACTTCTAAACCCGTTTTAGAATTAAGGTTGTCAAACTGCCAAACACCTGCCATTATTTGAGGGAACACTTCCGCTAAGTTGTTCTTATATTTCCAATTCAAACACTTTTTAAATACATAGCGGTTAAAAAAAACCCAACAAATCTACATGCAAATTTAGTTTGCTAATTTAGAGAATTTTGTTCATTTGGCTTAAATGCAGAAACAACTGACAAAATATGTTTATTTGATTAGGCTAGCCCAACTTGGCTGCCCACTAGGACAATAATCAATTTGCTTCAGTTCAAAGTTGAGAAACAAAGATTTGATTTGTTCCCCTCTACTGTGAGTAAGGCATTTGCAGAGTGCTTTTAAAATAAAAGAAAAATTCTGCCCACAAATTGAGGTGGTTGCTAAATTTTTTGGCAGATCCATTTATTATTTATTCAGTGCCAAAAGTAAACCAACCTATATTAAAGATTCAAAGCATGACAAAGTCTGCAGTCTTAAAGAGACTCAGTTTAAATTAGGGAGTAAGTGACAATAAAATTAGACCTATTTTTTTTTAAAAAAATCTAACAGGAATAGTAAACTGTTCGGAGGTCAGGACTGTCTGAGAAAATTATATTTTTTTCCCGTCTTCAGTCATGCTTGATAGCTTGATAGCCATTCTATTCATTATTGCTATATTTTATTTAATACACTTCAAAAGAATTCTGCAGACTTCATACATAGCAAAATTTCAGTTAAAATAACACTTGTTAAGTAGAGCTGAGCCAGACACATACTGTAATGATCTATCACAAGATACCTTATTGTAGTATGTTGTAGTACAAGAGATTATGAATTACTAAATCAATTCAAGAAGAATGAAATAAGGCTGTTGCTCTTTTCCTGTTTTATTCTTTTTTTATTTTATTTATTTTATTGAATGAATAGTTTAGGACAAACACTAGAAATGTTAACTGCCAAGAGTCACTTTTGATATCAGTCTGGTATTAAGCTAAAAAATAAATAAAAATATAAAATAAAAAGAAGATAAACAACTAAAGCAAAAGCAATAAAACAAAGAAACTTGTCAATATTTTAAATGTCTGTATTGATACTTTTTTATATATACAAATAATAGTATTTGTATAGATGAGGAAAATTAAGTCAAAGAAGTAGTGAATAGTTAATATCATTTATAAATAGTGTTCAGTATTTGAAAAATATCCTCAAATGTCCACTAATCCAAGGTTTTTCCCTTGGTCAAAATTAAAAGCTAGTAATTTCAAATGCTTTTAAATAGCACTGACCAGGACAAAATTTGTCTTGAATTTCTAATGTTTTGTGAAAATAACAGGATTTTCCTTAATTCCTTATACTGTATTACTTTATATGTTGAAGGGAAAAAGGCAATGAAGATGATTTTCCAATTTTCCCCATTTGTTCAGAAATGTTTGGCTATAATAAATAACTATTTGGGCAGAGAAAGAAATGATGGTATTATGTTCCACTCCTCTTGCAAGCCTACTAAATTTTACTGTAAAAGTAAAAAACTAACATATTTTCACTTTAAAAATAAAAATCAGGTAAAAATTATTTTTCTTTCGGTAACAACACATCAACCAGAAACATTAAAATTTCCTTATTTTTTTTTAACTTTCATTGGGTGAAAAGAAATCTCTGATACATGATTTAGGATAAGGAAGGAAAAAGTTTGAAACACTGATATAATTTCTTCAGTGGTAGCACAGAAGTGGTTTTCCATTGCCTTTATCCCTATAAAAACAAAAGTAAAGGTTTCTGCCTCCAGTTGTGTCCAACTCTAGGGGCTGGTACTCATCTCCGTTTCTTAACCAAGGGAGCTAGTGTTGCCTGAAGACAGTTCTGTGGTCATGTCGCTAATATGACTATACACCAAGCTGCACAGAACACTGTTACCTTCCCACCAAAGTGCTATCTATATATCTACTCGCATTTGTATACTTTCAAAGTCCTAGATAACGAGAGCTCACCCTGTTGTACAATGCTGGGATCTCAAATCTGGACTGTCAACTTTCCAGTTAATAATCATCCTCTTTAAACACTGAGCCATCGTGTCCCTTATAATCTCTTTAATGGGAGATTATAGGATATATATCCCTATTTAACCTTTTAGCCTTCAATTCCAGAGAAAATTGGCCAACTTCTGGAAACTATTGGACAATCTAGACTTATATAACATATGGGCAGTTCTACCATTAAATCAATAGCTTCTTTTTGCCCAGTGCATAAATATCCAACATGTTTATATTTCATAATACAATTTCCATTATTTACATACTTATGTCTAATATCAGGACACAAATATATATATCACATGATTTGTGTCATGACACAACAATGCCTGATGTTATGATTTATTATTGCCTCCATGCAGAACCTTACAGTTTGGTCATATCGTAAGAAAACACTTTCAATCTTCGGTCTTTATGGCATTCATAAGCTACAATAAAATTATTAGTAGCATATCTTCTGGGAATAAGTATTTATAAAAGTACATGAAGATCTACATATTCATTTTAACTGTATACAAATGAAAAATTAAAACTCTGAAAATATCCCCATCTTCATATGCAATGGAACTAATGTTTTTCTATGTCATTCTGCTATTAATATTTTCTATTTCAGATTCATGACATATCAAATATTAAAATTTATGTGCATAGTATCAAGCATTAAATATAGCACTAAGATATATAACTAAAGGTAATCCATTAATGTCATAAACAACTAGTGTTACAGCAAATCAAAATGACCATTCCAGGGACATTGGGCATTCCAGGGGCATTAAAAGCATGAAGCTGCTGTATAGTTAAGATTGAAAAGATTTTGCCTGTAATGTTTTCTCCCAGTTTCATCAATGATTCTGATATTGTTTCAACTAATCATTTGCTTGTATAATAAAATGAACTACATGAAATGTAGACAGGTTGATTGTATAATATTGATATTGATTCTATAATATTGTATAATATTGATTCAGTATAATATTCACATGTGAAAAACAAAAATGCAATATGCTCCCTGTTGTTGTGATATATACATAGATATAGACATCTTCACAGCCATAGATTTTTTTATATAGATTTATAAAAAATCTTTCCAAACTACATTTAGACATAGTGACTGGTCCAAAATTGCTCATCATCCAGCCACCTTATGTGCCTTATGAGCCTAAGAGAGGACTGGAATCTGGCTCTGTCCACTGTTAATACAATATATCACACTGGCTCTATAATAGGAAGATTGTTACAGAGATGCATGAGGGTTTCCTGAGAGATTAGGCAAACTTATAGGATGGTAAGGTTTAAGAACACATTGGAAACCTAAGTAAAATGAGAAATTTCCAGTTTTAAGGTGTTGAGGCAGACAAAAGGGCTTAGCAAGAAAAAACATCTAATGTTTCTTCTGTTTCTGACAGATTTTCAAATAAATAAATGCAGTCAAGACAAGTAATAACAGTGATAAAAAGCCATCAGATTTATGAAGGTGACCTGATATATTGTGTAGAGTAAAATGAGTAATTATTTCCTTTCTGGGCCAGAGCTGTGAGCTTACATTCAGTGTAAAGAGCAAGTAGCTTTTAGTGAATCAGGTTGTTTCCTGGATAACAATTGGAGATATGAGTTGAAGAAACATTCCAAGTTACACTAGCTATAGAAAATCTTCAAGTAACCCACATCTCTGCCAAACGCAATGACGGATGATGATCTCAGGAAATGGATACCACTTACAGTATAAGTGAAGTGATCTTTTAAAAGAAATGGATAACCACTACTTTTTCTTCATGAAGGACAGTAAACTGATAAAGCAGAGAAAACTTAATGCATAGATGAGACAATGGTTTAGGACAAACATTAGCAAACATTTCATTTGCTAGGCACTGGAGAATACTTTGGGACAAATGTGATCTTTCCAAAGTGATTGGCTCTAATTCACGAAAATGAAAGTTAGCCTGCTAGTACTGATCATTAAAGTGGTCAGTATTTGAACTACTTGAACTCTTGAGGAAATTTAAGATGAAATTGAGAATGTTTGGTCCAGAAAGAAGATCAAAATATTTTTAACTACCCCAGATAAAAATATAAAAAGGGAATATAATATAATATATATTAGGGATGAACTCTTTTAATACTAACAAAGGGAAATATATCGTGCATGACATTATGGTTATAATCACAATAAATTATCTAATCAAGGTGAAACTATAGGAATAATTGAAAACAGGTTAGATTAGACTTAAGTTTTAAAATCTATACAGCCATGAACACTTTTGGCCAGCTATTAGAAAGTGGCTACCAGCTTGGCTAATGTATAAAGAAAATAAGAACAGAGAGAGACACTCTTGATAACAGTCATTGGAAATAAACAATAATTTGATGTTTCCCTCTTTTTTAAAAAAGTAGTTCACACCAAAGTCTTGGCTGAAAATATGCTTTTTCCTTCACACAAATCCATGCTGGAAATGGCACATGTATTTTAGAATGTGCCAGGTCAGATATATTCTTCCTCATAACTGCCATCACCACAAACAATGGAGCCATTCCTTGTGGTACACTTTTTGTGCATATAAAATATAACAGCTATACATATGTTGAGATCACCAGTACGTTGAGGAAGTATGCTGCATATTTTGCTCCATCTATTGTTCTACCACGTGATAGAAAATTATTTTCAAAGAATGGGAAGGGGAATGAAGACAATAGAGCTCCTACACTAATTTCCTTTACTAAATGGTCCCCTTATATAGGGAGTGTTTTGCTTTTTAGAGAATCATCTTTTTAATACCTTATGGTCTCCTTGCTTTGATTACATTAAATCATAGTAGAAGACATTGTAACCCACTTTTGTCGTGGACTTTGTAGCTAAAGGAAGAAGTACAAACTGGAAAATTCCTCGAGAGTTGTTTAACAGGAAATAAATAGGGAAAAGAAAAAGGAAGGAAGGAAGGAAAGAAGGAAGGAAGGAAGGAAGGAAGGAAGGAAGGAAGGAAGGAAGGAAGGAAGGAAGGAAGGAAGGAAGGAAAAAGATCATCACTTCTCTGCCAACTCTCATTTACGAAATAAATTATTATCTAAAACAACCAGAAAATGAGATTAAAAGACAGCAGGTTTCTTTGCAGGGAAACATAAGTTTGGGGAGAATGGAGAACAGATTTTGGATAGGGCTGAATTCAAATACGGATTGAGTTGAATAACCTTATTAGCCTTTAATGAGAATAGGTACAGCATAAACATTGTAAAATGGAAATAATAACATGAAAACCAAACTCCGCTTAGAAAGTGTAAAGACAACAATTATGTGATTTTAAAAGATTATTCATTCTCACTTAAATGCTCAGTTATTGGGCATGTGGATGATCATGTGGTGGATGATCATGTGGTGGATGATCATGTGGATAATCATGTGGTGTGACTGCTAAGTTTTTTAGGGACAGTTCTTGCTATGTTTTCTCCCTGCAACTCCACCCCCCCATAGTACCCTGGCATTGGGGGAGTGTTATCAGTAAGAACCTTTTTCTCTGGAATCGCTGTCAGTTCATGGAACAAAGAGGTTAATATATGGATTGTGGGTTTTGTGTGCTCATTGGTAATTCTGTTGAAATATGGAAACTGTGCCATAACTGCCATTAGAAACACAACAATTTGGAGGCAAGCTGAAGGTATTAGAATGGCCATAGGTATTTTGTCCCTCCATGCATAGATACATGAAACACTATTGTGGGAAAATGAGTTAAAAGACAGCCCTCAAGTAAGAAAATGCTTTTCACTGATTTTAGGCAAGAAGAATAAGTAGAATCTAGAGGCCTTTACATTTTGTACATATATTTTGTACATAGTATTTTTTTGAAAAAACAGCTATCAGGAGAAATATAGGATTGATAAATAAAGATCCAAGAAAAATGCTTGTGGCATGCTGAAATGTAAATGATATGGCTTTATTAAATGTTTCCCACATACGATTATTGATATTCTCACAGATGGTAATAATTAATTTAATAAAGATTTGACATGTATTTTGGGACAAGAAAAAAATTCTTGTAATATGTATAAACTTTGACAATAATAGAGATAATACAGTTACTGTAGCTTGGCATGTGTATCACTGCCAATTAATATGCACATTTAATTTTCATACTGAAACAGATGCCAAATGCTTCTAAATCAGTTATGTAATTCATGGGAAAGTAAACATTACACTAGTTACAATTTACTGTATTTAAAAAGCGATTTTAAGTCTGGTTTCCCTAAAGTTGTTCGAAATTATTTCCTAAATTGGAATGTTACACAAGTGAATTTGGCCTTGTTTGAACCAACACTTTGTAGCTGTGTTATTTTCAGAATTGCCAGATTTGGACTGCAAAACTCAGAATGATCCTGAACCTAACCTCTAACTTATCTGAGTTTTGTTAATCTGCTTATTTGGTTCTTTGAGTAGCATCTATCAGGACTAAACATATAATATGCATACAGATAATCTTGAATTTAATCCACTGTATTTCCTGATAGGAGCAAGAAACATCTGTCTGAAATCCTTATCATTTTCTGCTATTCATTACAGAATGTTCTAACTCTGTATTGTAGTGTCTTTGGCTTCTGTGTTTCTTCCTATCAATATAGACTGAGTGGCAGTTTTTGGAAAGAAATAGCAAGAGACAATTATTTTTCTCCCAGTCGAACTATATATTATCCCCAGTATGTATCGCTACCTTTATCTGCCCTTCTCCTTTCATGGAAGGAAGGGTAGCAAAGAGAAAAACTCTGACTGAATTCTTTAGAAGACAGTGAATGAAATTCACTGTCCCCATGCAATTAGTGTTAGTATGGACTACATTTTGACAAGCTATTCAAAGTAGCATCTTGCTTGATCTGTAGGATTAAACTTTGTGTAATCTCAACTTGGTTTACACTGAGGTTTTCTCTAAGCATGTCTTCAATGTGATTATTTTGCTTCAGAATCTCTTTTGACATTTGTTTTAAAACTTTTGAGATGCTTTTCTCCAAGTCTAATGGAATAGTATTACTGAAATATTCAAGCTACAAGATATCCTCTTTAGATTGTAAGAATATTTCCCAGGGACTGATGGGAAATGGAATTCCTGGCTCTGCTATCTTGCATCAATGTGAATAATGGAAAAGGAAAAATAAATTCAGATTATGTCCCTTATGCTACATTAATTATTGCAAATAATTATTTTCTAGAGGAAAAGTAGTTTATGGATGATCTCCTATCTTATAATTACTGCTAGTGGTTGATCAAGGTTCAGTGATTACTTGATCAGATTTTTTTTTGTTGAATTAAAATGATTTCTCTGTGTTAGCTTTTAAATAGTTATACAGTTTTATTCAAATTTAAGATCTGCTGGTCATTTAACTGCTTTTTCATCCATAATTGCGAAGACATCAGACATCATTTTGACAGCTGTGAGACTAATTAGTTAATTGCAGTGTTAAAACTGGTTTGATCTACTAGGACTTTTCTGATAGATATATTAAAAATGATCACAAACTAGCTAAAAGTAAACTTTTCTTACTCCTTTTTACCAACCAAAGTCAACAAACTCAAAAGTTCTGAAATAGAAAAACTGAAATGTATGGAGGACTGTTTGTTTTTGGAGTGTTTGGAGGTTTTGTTATGGTTTGATAGTTTTTGATACTTTTAAATTTGTTTACTGTTGTTTTGTGAACCATCCAGGTTCATGGCATGTAGGAGGGATGGGTCTTTTAAATAATTAAGTGAGTAATTTAAACAATTAAATAATTTATGATAATTGCATGATGGCAGAAATGGCAACAAAAAAAAATTGCAGCAATTCAGTTCACTGGATTTTGGTTAATTATGGAATCCCTGCTCTTCCCCCATATTCCATTAAACAGTAGGTGGAGCACTGTCTGGTACACACCACATGAAACTTTATACCCACAAACACCAGACTAGATATTTTAGTACAAAGGTGATTTCTCTGTTGAAGAAAGAGATTCTGGTTGTCACATGTATGGGAAAACCAGTGATGACGATTGTCTACATTCAGTTTTGAGAAACACTAATATTTTATCCTTATCCTTATCCCCATCCTCAACCTTAACCTTACATTATTCTTATTATTCATATAAGTTGATTTTATCTAAATCTATGCTTACTTCATTTAAATCAGGAGGAGTGAGTTGCTAATAAATCTTTCTAGAATTTCAAGTTTATATAGAGAACATAGCTGAGTTTGAGTCTTTTTGGATGGCATAGAAACCAGCTTAGGCATAATAATGAACATATCCTCTTTTATTTTTTCCTTCCATAAACCTTCCACAGAAACCAGAAAACAATTTAGTCTCCATTTCCAGGTTGGTTAAATGGAAGAAAAAAGGAGGAAGGGGCTAGAAAAAATGAAAACATTTTAAATAGATCTGGAAATCAGCCAGTAGCAGAAACGACCTCTGCAGGATGGTAAAATATGTCAAGATAATTTCCCTGATCAAAGTCTGATTCTTTTTTACTTATGTATTACATGCAACACATATCCAGGGGGAAAAAAAAACCATGGTTCAGTTGCTTGGATATGAACACACAGTCATACAGACATACACACACCATGGATAACTCTGAGTTCTGGTAGTGATCAGAAGACCAGCTATAAAAAGAACATGAAAAGAAAGCAAAAATAATAGGAAAATAGGAGAAAATAAGAGACCTAGGGAAAAAGGATAAATGAATCAGCAAGAAACTTTACAACACTACAACAGGGGTTCCAATATAGAATAAATACCAGACATTAAATCCCAGTGTCCTTCAGCTTCAACTTGTATCCTGCTCCTGATAAATCAAATTTGTATTTGGAGACAGTGATTTACTTCTAATTCCCTTTTATACATACGCAAGTAAACACACAAAAGTGCTGCCATTTGTTGGCCATACCAAGAGCTTCTTTGGAGCAGACCCGAAACTCTTATCTAACATTGCCCCAGAGACATATTGTGAAACTTTATATGTCTGTGTTTAGCTTCTTTTCATTTTGGACTTTATTTTTTATTTCATTTTTTAAAAAGTATATTTCAATATTAATTCTGTTTTTAAAGTAAGCTCAATTGTTTTTCTCTGGATTAATTTTCACGTTTTATTCTTCCTGTGTTTAAATGTATTCAGTGCTGTGTTTAAATTGCTATATTTAAATTGTTTTTATATTTACAGTGAATGTTTAATTCAACTTAGTTGGAGCAAAAGAAGCTTGGTTAACTGAGCTCTAAACCAATAATGACTGCATGCCTTAAAGGGATACATGATTTTCATATCTCGGAACAAAAATAATCTTTTGTTTTTCCAATGGCAGATCCTGAATTCATTCACACAAGGTCCTGACTCAGGTAAAGAGTTCAAGAAGATTTCTAAGGCAATCTGAACATGAATGTTCCAAAATTAAAAAGAAATGTCTTATAGTTCTGTTGAAATTAACAAGAAAGGTAGCAAGAAAATAAAAATAAATAAATAAATGGTTTGCAGGAATCAGATCAGGACAATGACCAGCAAGATTCTCTAAGAATTATAGCTTTTCTTAAATTAGCATTATATAAAACAATAATAATCCTATAGTGTAAAAATATGAAGAAGTATTTGAGGTGATATAGTCTGTCTCATAAAATCATCAGAAATTGTGATAAAATGTATAAAATGTACTGTACATTAAACAAATTTGCCACCAAAATGGCCAGTGTAAATCCAATAGTTTTTGTCTGATGCATCACATTTTAAAAGAAGCCATGTATCTTGCCTCAGAAAAAAAATTTCTGTTCTAATATTATATTTCATTTGCATTGAAATAATCAGTGTAACATCTCAATGAAACTTATGCCTTCCTTACTGCAAGATAGGATATTCTAGCATAGTAAGCTATTTATGGGTGAATGCATAGTAATACAGATATTTAGACCAGAATTCGCATAATAATAATTAAAGATAGATAGATAGATAGATAGATAGATAGATAGATAGATGATAGATAGATGATAGATAGATGATAGACAGATGATAGATAGATAGATAGATAGATAGATAGATAGATAGATAGATAGATAGATAGATAGATAGATAGATGCATGGATGCATGGATGCATGGATGGATGGATGGATGGATGGATGGACGGACGGACGGATGGATGGATAGATGGATAGAGTGATAGATGGACAGATATAATATGCATGTTATATCCATAAACAAATCACAACCACCAGTTTTTTTAGCTGGTGTAGTTTTCATACACATAGAATAGAGTATAATTATTTATTGGCCAAGTGTAATTAGACACACAAGGAATTTGTCTTGGTGCAAATGCTCTCAGTGTACATAAAAGAAAAGATATATCAAGTTCTTCCTCAAAATTTAGATGTCATAATGTATGATTGCAGTATATGTGTACAGGGTAGCATTTTGTAATTGACCAGTGGAACTCTTATCAATACCAGATTTTCTAAGTGGCAACCAAGATTTTTTAGTATGATACCCAGTATGCTGCTAACCACTGAGATGACCACAGCTGGTTTATGCTATAATCTTTCAACTTCAATTTTCAAATTTTGATACTTTGTGATCTTCTCCAATTCTTTGTCTTCAACTTTACTATCTCTTGGTATTGCAGAATCAGTTATCCACTTTCTTCTTTTCAACCAGAATTAAATCTGGTATTATGAGCCAAGAGTTTGATTGTATTCACAAATCCCACAATATTTCAACCTCATCACTTTTGACTACTTTTTCAATTTTCTGTTACCAACAATTTTCCATTACTGGCACAAGATAATATTTAGAGATGTTCCAGTGAATTATTTTTGCAGCTCACCAAGCAACAACCTCTGGCTAGATGCCAAATGGTATCAAGAAAGGTTCTCAGTTGCTTCTAATGGTTAAGCATCTGAGGGCTTGTCTCCTGAGGAAAAACTATAGGTTATTTGTATTACTCCTATTACAAGATTCCTAGGAGCACTAATAATACCACTCCATCTGGTAAGATTTCCATGCTGCACAAATCCATTTATTTACTATTTATATTTTACTATTGCTTTATTTAAATCAAATCAATGTGATTTCATTTCTTTTCGTATGACTGTTTTGTTTTAATATTTCTTGAATGCATCACAATTTATCATTTCAGTTATATTGTGAAAGGGCTTTACCAGTTGTTCCACAGTTTGCTCTTTTTTTTTTTTTGGTTACTGAACTGGTCAATGATTAAAATAGNTCTTTTTTTTTTTTTGGTTACTGAACTGGTCAATGATTAAAATAGTCTCTCTGTCTCTTTCTTTCTCCAGGTTCTTCATTCTGAAAACCAATGACAGTTTACTAGTCTTGTTATTAAGACTTTCCTTTTCTCTCAAAGTCTTTCACACTTCAGAAAGAAATATACTGTGTGGTGGCTTAAATACTCCCACACACTCTGCAACATACACAAATTAGTTGGGGCACCATATTTTTGCTGCTGCTTCTACTCTTTTTGTGGCCACCAAGGAACAAATTACAATTTGCTTTTCACAAGGAAGTCACCAATGTTCTTGCTTATGCGTGCAATAATATCCCTACTATGATGATATTATAGCTGAAGTTCTGGTCAAGTAAACCTGTAAACATACTTTTTTTCCTCAGCATTTTTCCATAAGTGCAGAGTCTGCTTTATTTGGATCAACTCAGTTACATCTATCACAGTAAAAAAAAAAATGCACAACTTTTTTGTCATCAGAGATTGAGAGAAACTGTGTGGCCCAAAGTCACCCAGCAGTTTTCATATCTAAGGCAGGACTAGAACTCACAGTTTCCTAGTTTCTAGCCTGGTGCCTTAACCACTAACTAAACTGGCTCTCACATATCCATATCCATAATAGATAATACAAAATATATCATTGTATACAATAGAAGAAATATTGTGGCCATCCTGGAACAATTTAACTATTATTTGGAATTAATTGATTTGAACCAGAGCAAATCACGATGAAATCTGAAAATGCAATAAAAATAAAATATGCCATAAAACATTATCAAGGTCTCAAAAGACATCCACCACATTTAGATTATTTTGCATAAGCAATATCTTATTTTAAAATTAAGATCACATTCTGTAAAATGTAGAATATTCTTCACCATTACAATACATATACAAATTTATTTGACTTTTCTATTTATGGGCATGGTATATCTGTAGCTCAATAATGATATTGATATAAACATTTTGATAAGAAATGTTGTGGCTTATACCTCTTCTTTAAAAGTAGTTGCCTATAGAAAGCTGCCTCAATGTAAGTATTTTTTGTAGCATAAGACACATGTGATAGAAATTTGGGTTCCTTTTAAGAATTCAGCTTTGCAAAATCTAATATTTTGTGATACAATGATCCAGAGTTTTCAGAATAATATAACAGATCAAAATACATATGCTTTCCAAATTTGTTGTTTCCTGAATATTTAAAATAAAAAATTCATAAATTAGCATTTAGAATAAACATTATTTCAAAATATGCAGATTTTTTCAGTTTCAGAATGTGGGAAACTGATTGGATTTCAGTATGATTTTAGAATGTAAAGATAGAAAAAATAATGGAAGCAGAGAGAGCTCTTTTGTAGTTCAGGTGTTACAGGGAAAATGATAAATTGCAGACACTCACCTGTTTCAGATACAGGGAAGTGATTTCACCAAAAACATGCCTCTTACTAACACAGGCCTGGAGAAACAATTGAAATTCCAGCAAAGAAGGATATTCAGGAGAGAAAGTCTCTCAGTCAAGTTTATTGTGGCCTTGCCCATTCACAATGGTAGTGATTACAATGAGTAATTACAAGAAGTAATTACAAGAAGTAACTTAGGTCAATGTCACATACTTAGGCAAACTTCAACCAGTTAGACAGTTTGATTGTTTAAATCCCCTTTTAAAAGGGTTTACAATCACCTGATTTTATTTTTACAATTCTATTGCAGTATGTAAGAAAGAAGTTCCATAAACTATAGCCTGAAAAGAACAACACAAAACATAATTTAAAAATGTGCAATTTTCCGAATATAGGTAAACCCATCATGGCATTATATTTTTAAACATTTCAGTCATCTTTTGTCCTATAACACAGACCTTTTACTTTGTTTTCCAACAATTTATCTTAATATTATTTAGTACTTTTTTTTGCAAAAGTGTCAGAATATTGAACATATTCTTTATATTAGCTTAATTGTTTTTACTGTCAGATAAACTCCATTGCCAAATGTTGCCGTGCTGATAATGAATGTTTTTTTTTCTTTTTATGGCTAGGAGGAAAGAACTATAAATTCAATTGTTTATAGGTAAATATAATACATTGTAGGAAAATATTAAAGATATTTTAAGCTGCTTCAATTGCCTATGGGACTTACAAGTGAAACTCGAAAAATTAGAATATCATGCAAAAGTTCATTTATTTCAGTAATGTAACTTAAAAGGTGAAGCAAATATATAAAATAGACTCATTACATGCAAAGCAAGATAGTTCAAGCTGTGATTTGTCATAATTGAGATGATTATGGCTTAAAGCTCATGAAAACCCCAAATCCACAATCTCAGAAAATTAGAATCTTACATGCAATCAATAAAAACAAGGACTGTCCATAGAACAAATATAGGACCTCTGAAAATATAAGCATGCATATGTACTCAGTACTTGGTTTGGCCCTTTTGCAGCAATTACTGCTCAATGCAGCATGGCATGAAAGCTATCAGCCTGTGGCACTGCTGAGGTGTTATGGAAACAGCGATCTTCAGTAGTGACATTCAGCTCTTCTGCAATGTTCAGTCTCATGTCTCTCATCTTTCTCTTGGCAATGCCCCATAGATTCTCTATGGGGTCAGGTCAGGCTGAGTTTGCTGGCTAATCAAGCACAGTAATTCCATGGTCATTGAACCAGGTTTTGGTGCTTTTGGCAGTGTGGACAGGTGCCAAAGTCCTGCTGGAAAATGAAGTCAGCATCCCCATAAAGCTTGTTCTGCAGAAGGAAGCATGACGTGCTCCAAAATCTCCTGGTAGACGGTGTGTACTGGACTTAATGAAGCACAGTGGACCAACACCAGCAGATGACACTGGCTCCCAAATCAACACAGTCTGTGGAAACTTCATACTGGACTTCTTCAAGCATCTTGCAGTGTGGCCTCTTCGTCCTTGGTTTCCAAATGAGATGCAAAAGTTGCTCTCATCAGAAAACGAGACTTTGGACCACTGAGCAACGACCCTTCTTCTTTTCTTTAGCCCAGGTAACGATGCTTCTGATGTTGTTTGTTGTTCAGGAGCGGTTGACAAGAGGAATACGACATTTGAAGCCCATGTCCAGGATGTGTTTCTGTGTGTGTGGCTGTTGATGCACTGACTCCAGCCTCAGTCCCTCTTGTGAAAGTCCCCAATATCTTTTGAATGGCCTTTTCCTGACCATCCTCTCAGGCTACGGTCATCCTGCTGCTGTTCACCTTTTTTTCCTTCCACTTTCCCTTCCAATAATACTTTCTATTAATGTGGTTTGATACAGCACTTTGGAACATCCAACTTCATTTCGCAATTACCTTTTGAGGCTTTCCCTCCTTACGGAGGGTGTCAATGATGGTTTTTCGCACAACTGTCAGGTCAGCAGTCTTTCCCATGATTGTGATCCCTACTGAACCAGAACTGAAAAACTCAGAAAACCCTTTGGCAGGTGTTATGGCTTAATTAGCTGATTAGGGTGGGACACTTTAAACTAGTATATTGAACCTTTTCACATACTTCTAAATTTTCTGAGATTGTGGATTTGGGGTTTTCATGAGCTTGTAAACCTAATCATCATCAATTATGACAAATCACGGCTTGAACTATCTTGCTTTGCATGTAATGAGTCTATCTCATATATTAGTTTCACCTTTATGTTGCATTACTGAAAATAAATGAACTTTTGCATGATATTCTAATTTTTTGAGTTTCACCTGTATATACTGCCTCAAGAAGGTCCGGAAAGAAATGCCATACTTTAGACAGACTACTACTCCTAAATTTGTTTTCCCCTCCATTGGTTTTTTATTCGTCATTTGTACATATTCTTCGAAATGAAAGATCTGTATCACGTAGTTGAGATTAATTGATGCTCTGTTTTGTTTGGGAGGATATTTGTTTCATTTTTCTTTATGTCAAGAAGAGTGGTTGGTGTGATGGCTGAGATATGCTTAAAGTTCCAAAGCTGGCCACAGAGCTGTTGTGATTAGGAATACACAGCTTACTTATCTAGGTTTTCTTTAAAAATATCTCTGGCATGCTGTCAAGAGCTGGTTGCTAAAAAATTGACATATGCTTGTCATCAAACAAGTCTTTCTGATTAAAGCAAGCTGGGGTGATATATGGTGTTCCCCTAAAATAAAAATATAAGTACTTAGTTCCAGACAGGGGGGGTAATTAATCAAAATGTCAGATGCAAGTGGCAAATGAGAAACATGTTTCAACACTGTATATCTGCTGCAGTACACTGCTCATTTTGTTATCTGTTTGTTTCTGGCCAGAGATTGTTGCAAAGAAAGGAATTATTTGTGGCTGTATTTGGATCAGGAAATTCTTTATTCTCCCTTCTAGAGACCAATGACCCAGTAAAAAAAATATGTACATTAAACACACATATTTCCTGGGTGCTGGGATTACTGTTGGTATGATTACTTGGATAATAAGAAAATATTAGTAAGATTCTAAAATGCTCAGGACCACATGATTCTAAAATATTCTTTTAAATCTCCATAGTCTAACTTTGTTTAGAGAAGGTTTTTAGAATAAACCCAATTTAGGATAGGTTTTGGCCTTGAGCCTTCTTGCCCTGCAGATTGTTTTGAAGATACTTTGACCGTAAATGAAAGGCTTTAATCTATATCTCTTCCTTTTCGTGAAAAAAAAAGGGGGCAATAAGTAATTGGTAGAAGATGCATGTCAAGATGCAAGGAAGGAAAGTAAAGAATCAGTCATTGGAATCAAAACACCATCAGTATTTTACTTTATATTATTTTTATTTATTTTTGATTTGGTCTCGTACACCCTTAAAACACAAAAAAAATTAAACAGATGTCTAAAGATAAGGTATAAGTATATACACATTAATGATACATGAAATGGGTATAATAAGAAAATAAAAGAAATATAGAACAGGGACCGGCAGGCACTTGGTGCACTTATGCACGCCCCCTACAGACCTCTTAGGAAAGGGGTGAGGTCTATAGTAGACAGTCTATACGGTTAAGAGTTTTTGGGTTTTGGGAAAGAAACCACAGAAGTCAGGTAGAGTATTCCAGACCTTGACCACTCTGTTGCTGAAAGTCCGTATTTCCTGCAATACAGGTTTGGTGCAGCTAACCCTTTGAGTTAATCTATTATGTGCCTTGTGTTGTTATGGTTGAAGCTGAAGTATTCAATTGAAGTAAATTAATTGCCAATGTATGATTTTATATAACTATACTTAGATCAAGCTGAAGATGGGTGTATTTCAAGTGTTTTCTAGGTCTAGAATTTCAAGTCTGATTGGCATAAGTATTCTAACAATGAGTAGAGGAGCTGGAGAACTCTTCTGTGAAATATTTCTGGATTTCTTACTGTGGCTAATATCAGATACGGAATGTGGGTTCAGACTGATGACTGTATTCAAGTATTGGTCTAGCAAATGTTTTTGTATGTTCTAGTTAGTAGTGTTCTCTAGTTACTGGAGAAAAAGCTACCGTAGGATTTAGGTTACAACTCTAATGCCTTTTTGGCTGTGTAGTTACAGTGGGCTCTCGCATTTAGATCATTAGAGATGAGTATCCAAGGTCCTTTTACAGAGCTGGATCATCAGCAAGGTCTTGACTATTCAGCTTGTATTTTATTTCTGATTTTTTTTGCCAATAGTAAAACAGAGCATTTCTTTGTTGAGATTTGAAGTTGCCATTTGTTTGACCATTCTGATACATAGTCAGTATTGCCTGTGATTTTAAACAGCTTTACATCATCAGCAAAGATGCTCTTAATATGATCACAGAGGTCATTTATGCAGAGTTCGAAGTGAGTTGGTCCTAGAACACTGCCTGTAACCACTATTGACAGGTACAGAATTTGATAGGAGACTCCCAATTTTGACGCATTTGTTGTCTGTTTGACAGGAATGCTTTATCCAGTTTATGCAGGTATCAGAGATACCATAAGATTTCAGTTTTCAGGAGTAGTTTGTCATGTACCACTAAATGAAAGGCTTTAAAGAAGTCTGTGTAGATGTGGTCTATTGCTTTGCTGAATCGAGTTGTGTAGTCCATATGTTTTGCAGTTGTAAGAGTTGAAGAGTTGCAGATTACAGGATAGTTTTTTTCCTGAAACCAAATTGTTTATTAGAGAGTAGGTTGTTTGTCTCCAAGTGGAGGACAATGGATTGGTTAATAATTGACTTTACAGGTGACGCAGCATAAGGAGATTGTTCTGTAATTTTCAACTAAACTGGGCTCTCCCTTTTTGAAGATGGGAATGACTGTGTCTTGTGACCATAGTTTTGGCAAGGAGCTGGTCCTGAAAGATTTTTCAAAGATTATGCTTAGAGGTTTTGCTGTGGCAGTGGATAGCTTTTTTAAGAAGTAAGCACATATTCCATCCGGTCCAATAGATAGAAGTGATTTTAGATTGCATAGTGCTTTTTTAACATTGTCTTCTGTAAAATCGATATGTATTAGATCATTGTAGTTTTTTTTACTTAAATTGCACTGTTATTGTCTAATCTAACCCTGTACTTACAAGACTTTATAGTAAACTAAAATTTAGTTTAAGACAAAGAGGGTGATAATAGAAATGTCAATATGGAATATTTGATTACAGGCAGGGAAAGGAGAAGAAATGGAAGCAGTCATATTGTTTTTGACCAATGTATACTCATTAAAAGACATATTTTTAATGGAATATTTAGATAAGCTTCATCATTTACTACCTTGCCTTGGAATATCAGCAGTAATACTTCTTAATAATGGAAAATAACTGTTTTACTTGTATCTTGTATGGAAGGATGCATTATGCATACAGTGCTATTATTTCATGAAAAGAATGAACATAAGTTCTATTTATTTCCTTTTATTTTATAGGTCCCTGAAATGTCAAGATTTGCTCCACAGAGAAGAAATCATTTGGGAAGGCAAGAAGGCTGCCGTGAAAATGCATGCCCATCACCAAAATAATTTCTAGTGCAATTTTCCCATTCCCAGATATCTCTCAAGGCTTTATAGAGCATTGTTTTGAGAAGACTAATTAATCCCAAGCACAGGGAAATGAGTCAGTCTCCAGTTTTCTTCTCACACTAATGAGATGGCATATTTTGAGATGACTATTCACCCAGAAATAAGCAGTTGCAGAACAACTGCCAGAAATGTAAATGCTAAGAAGCATGATGGGACAAGGGCAGGCAAAATGTCCTTTTTTAACCTCGGGAATTTGGGGATTTATATCTTAGGAAGAAAGTCTAGCAGGAAATTCTAAAAACCTCATATGAACAAATCACAGTGAAAGCATTTCAAAGACTATGTGTTATAGAATAGCTACATCTCTACTTTAAAGCATTAGTTTTCTTATCTAATTAACTTTCAGCACTATGCTCTCACTAACCTTTTTCCTCTGCCATCATTCAGACAATAAACTGTGTACTGTGGAATTTGTAAAGTCTTACATTTTAAGGCGTATACTCCTGTCTTACTATATGTGCATTATTATGTAAAATTGTGTTAATTTCCCACTAGTTTGTATTCAAAATGCCTCAGAAATCCAAAAGAAAAGAAAAAAAAATCCTGGATTGTACATTTTTCACTTTTTAAGACAAAACAATCCCTTTATTAACATACTAAGTTTTAGTTACAAAAGTATTGATTTTGCAACTTAAAATTAATATGTTAAAAATGGGGTTCTTTTCCCTTAGAAGTGAAAAAAAAGACTATAAAATCTGCTATGTAAAACATACACATAAACGCTCTGAGGGAGAGGCAGAAGAGAGGGAGAGGGAGACAATTACTGTATTTTTCTGTGTATAAGATGCCCCCAGGTATAGGACGCTCCTCAAGTTTCTTACTTAAAATTCAGAAATCTGGAATACTACTGTGATTAAGTGCCAGTAGATGCCGACCTTCTCTTCTGTGGGCCTGGGCAACTGCTGGAGAAAGACGGGCCCATTTCAGTGCTTGGCCCAAGCATTTCTTTGCTAAACTGAGGAGAAGCAGGGATAAGAAAGAGGGAAAAGTGGCCTCCTCCTTCCCTCATGCCAGCTGCTCCATTTCACATTTCTCCATTGCAGTACAGAGCCCAGGATTCAGTTTAATAGTGGTGGGTGGGTGGGCGGGGAATAATTTAATAATCAGTTGGCCCAGGGTGAGACTGGGCATCTCAGGAGACTTGACCACCATGTGCGATGAAGCTGGAGGACAGCGATGCGCCACACCTTTTCTCGCCCCCCTATAAGACAACCCTTCATTTTCAAGTAAATATTTTTTAAGAAAAAATGTCTTATACACGGCAAAATACAGTATGTCTAGACTTAGCATATTTATTGAAATCAATGGAATTTAACTTGACTGTGAAATTTCATGGCTTCAGAAGCATTTGTCTGACATTACTAGGATTCATTCATTACTATCTCTTCTAATTTGCCAGATCATAAGAACGAAAATAATTTAGGAGTCTTCTATCAATTAGTGGGTTGCAAAAGCCTATTCCAATCATCTTTCTTTTTATATGTCAAACACTACTTTGCTTTGCTACTGATCCAACAACATCTTTGAATCATCAGATTCAACTAGTAGTACTAAATCATGCTCACATATAAATGCATTTAGCAGCATCGAGAGGAATGAGCTGAATCAGGTCCAGTTATCTAAAACAATAGTAAATGGAAATGAAATACTGATATTTTGGAGTAATCTGATCACTGTTTCTAAATAATAAGCTTTTTTTTCCTGGCTTACTGTTTAAGCTCAACTACACTATTGATAAGGTGAAAGCTTTGAGACTGAAAACACCATTTAGTTATTTTTTTTCTTACAATATTTTATAGCTATTCACACACTTGATCATCTCTAAAAGAGATAAAATAAAACAAAACAATATTTTCTTAATTGAAATAATATGTCTTTTGCGCTTGGCTCCAGTTTATTAAACTACAGACCATAAAATAAAATAGATCCTTTAGGTAGAACAAATGGGGATAAATTTGTTTATTGTGTATTCTAATAAAAACATTGTTGAAAAAGAAAGAAGGAAGGGAGGGAGGGAGGAAGGAAGGAAGGAAGGAAGGAAGGAAGGAAGGAAGGAAGGAAGGAAGGAAGGAAGGAAGGAAAACACATATATTCAAAATAGCAACTTGCTTTTCAAATAATTTGGTTATTGGAGAAGGAGTTGCACTCTGCAGTCAGACACACATAAGTACTCCTGAAAAAAAATAAAACTGAAAGAATAACTTATTCTTATCTTGTTTGGGGAAAAAAGACACCACTGGTTTAGAAGTTTATCCTCAAAAGATATACTGTTTAATTTTGATTTAATATACTTTGCAGTTGCTACAGGTAGTATAGTCTTAAATCACAGTTTATGGTTTTAGCATTTTATAGAAACTCAACTACCGTGTTTCTCAGAAAATAAGGCTGGGCCTTATTTTCTTTTGACCCCCGAAAAAATGGCTAGGCTGTCTTTTCAGGGGTGACTTAATTTCTCTCCCCCCATATGCACTCTCAACTAGAGTGCCCTGGTTCAATTGCATTCCTTCACTGGCAGCATTTCAGCCACTTCTCGGGTGGGGGAGCCGCCTCCGTATCTTTCACAGTTCCTGCTGGCAGTGGCATCTCTCTTGCTAGCACCGTCTCCAACAACAGGGGCAGCAGTGATGGGACAGACCCCACTGCTGACAAGAAAAGCCTGCCTTCCTGCAGGGGCATCGCTTTGCTTGATGGCAGCTGTGTCGACAACATCCTGCAAGTCGGTGAGTCATTTGGGCTTTGGTGGGTGGAAGCAGCGGTGGGAGGGTGATGTCATCCTTTCTCTCACCCCCATGCCTCACTTTGCTTCCTACCCGAAAGTTTCAGGTCACAATCTCATCCCCTGTATGGTCGAGCTTTCTCCTCTTGTTCCAGCCACCTGAAACCCCCACTGGACCTTTTATCCCTCTTTAAGCTTTTTTTCTTCTCATTCCCTAAGAATATAGACTGGCCGGGCAGCTTCCTTCCCCCTCCCAGTAGTTTTAAAAAGGGTACTTTTTAAAAGGTAACCATCTATCCATTTTGCCCTTTGGCCAGAGAAAAACCTTCCAATCCAAACATTCAAGAAAGGAAATCATCCTATAGACCCTTAGCAACCCCTTAGAAATATGAATGAATGAATCAGCAGAAGAATTCTCTGGGAAGCTTGGCAGGGAAAGAAGAAGGGAGGGAGGGAGAGAGGGAAGAGTGTCTTTGGAATTTGCCAGGAGAAATCCAGGAGGTGGATTTCCATCCTATTTCTGTCCTTCAAGGAGATGAAGGTGGGGAGTACATTTAAGGGGGTGCTACCCTCCCTCCTCCTTTGGAGTGAATCCTTTGGGAGAATCCTCTGGAAATCTTGGCAAGGAAAGAAGGAGGAAGGGAGGGTAGCACTGCCAGTGGGAACTGTGGAAGCTATGGAGGCAGCTCCTCCACCCAAGAAGTGGTTGAAACATTGCTGGTGGAGGAATGCTCTCGAACCATTCCTCCACCTGCTGGAAGGGCCACTTCTCCACTACTACCATGCCGCAATGTCCAGCATGGCCTACGGCCTCTATGTCTTGCCCAATGGCAGCAGTCCAAATGCGGCATAAGCCATGGCAAGGGCAGAATGGAAATTGATGGGGGCAGAGGAAGTGGCAGTGGTACAAGGTGCCCCGCTGCCGCCGAGGCCAACATCCATGCCACTACTGCCCACCCTCTGACCTGGCCTGCAGCCAGCACTATATCTGGGTCTGCAGCAAAGGCACTTGGCAGGAGTAGGGAGTCCTCCACGCTCCGCCATGATTGGCTGTTAGGAGTGGCTGGTGGCAAGGCATGGCTGCCCACAGGCCGCTCCTAAGGGCAAGTTTCTCCCCCTTCCCCCATTTAGCCTGTTTTAAATAGGCTTAAATTTTGGGGGAGGGGCTTAATTTCACCTCATGCCTAGAAAACATGCTGGGCTTTCCTATTGGGGCGGCGTATTGTTGGAGAAACATGGTAATTGTGATTATTCAGGAAACCAGAGTTAGACAAACCTTGGCTCAGACCAATGTGAGAATCTAATCACTGTCTGGAATGACTGGAAGCAGCTTTACAGGTGTTAGAGTTAGACCAAAGCATTTGCTTGCTTATCTGTAAATGTCAGGGACTGAATAGGGAGCATATATCTCTGCCACTGAACTATGGCACTTAAATGTGATAGATTTAATCTATTGCCTTCCTGTTATCTCACAATTCATTCAATCAGATGGAGCTAAATGCAACACAATTTAGAAATAACTCACATTGACTGCAATGAAATGAATATCCCTATATTCAGGGTTATTGTCTAATATGCATAATTAAGTAATTGCCAGAACGATTCAGTATTATTATCAGAATAGTCCTATGCTGAGAAGTGATTTTCATCACTCAAAATATAATAGAAGAAAGAAGATTGATACACAGATATATAGATAGACAGATGGATGGACAGACAGACAGACTGGCATGGAAAGTTAGAAAAATAGTTGGAAACAAATATTACTATAGTGTAACTTTTGCTAATATAATTGCCTCTATAAAACATCAGCACCTAAACATAAATTCCTTTTCTCCCCATGTATGAAAGCTTATAAAATATTTAGATTGAACTGTTCATTTTTTTTCTCCATGGACTTTAATTTCCTATAAAATATGCACTAGATGCAAAGGCCTACTCCACTATTTTGTTTTATATTATATTTTTATTCCTGTCATTCTGTTTTCAGATAACAAATCATAGATACTTTTAAGATAACTTGTGATTAATTTAAGACACAAATTAGCTTCCTTCCAGTCTCACATGCTGGCAGCAATTTAGCATTGTACAAAATAGCTTGGCATTATTCTGAAAAGCAAAATAAAAGTCTGTTTCCAAACAAGTGGGAAACTTCAAACTTCATTTTATGAAGTAAGCCCATGCAGAAAATAAATTCCTAGCAAATACTAAGAAATTGATATTTTATATTTACAGTACATGTATCAGATTCCTGAATTTTCACAGCTATTCCCCATCCATAGATGGAGAACGATCAAGTAACAGTAAAGGTATTCTTTTCTATCTGTCAACACTGAGCTTTATGTCAGATGCACTAGCTGCTAAACACCAGGAATGCCAGAAGTCTTCAACATTGACTTGTGGACAGTGGGAAACAACAACAAACTAGTTTGTAGTCACAGTTCCCAATTGTCAGTTTGACTCCTGGTCTATGATGACACATTTGTACATCCCACTCATCTCTTCGGGATTTATGGGCAGGACCTGCTGTTACAAGTAAACTTCTTCATTTCAGACCCTTATACATAGAAGTCCTTTAGTGGGATAATAATCAATTCTTGTGGTTAGAAAATGGCTTACAGAATGACTACAGCAACTTCAATTGAATTAAATGGAGGACAGCTGCAGACAGAATAAAAATTAAATGCTTTCTATTGCCTATTTGTATTTCCCTGTAAACAGTTCCACAGACCATAATATCAGTTCGGTAGTAAAGTTCTAGTTCTAGATGAAGGGCTAACCATAACTGATATAGTTATGCCTTCATGCTGCTGAGAATCTTTGCTGCATATCTCTTAACACGTTGCCTTTTACTCATCAGTAATAACTATCATTAAGATTATAAATTAATACTGAGCAAAGGAGAATCCAGAATATGAAGAAATTAGAATACTGTAATGTCAAATGTGAGAAAACAAAGGTGGAAGAACATTGCTCAAATCTGAACGCAATGCCCATACTATATACTAACACAATATCCATAATAATACAGTAAGTTATATTATGATCAGTTATTTCCCTGTGATGCTTGTCCTTAAAGACTATAATTAGAACCATTCTAGAACTTAAAAGATCGCTTGACAAATGCAACATGAAGGATAAAGTTAATTTTTGCAATATTAAGCAAATGCAGGGGTGCTATAGATGCCTAACAACTCCAAAAGATGCATTTGTGGACATTAATATGGCTAATAATTATGGTACATGTATTTATTATTTATTTACAATATTACATTTTTTTAATCCTTCCTTTATAATTTTACAAGTAACTCAAGGTAGTAAACATGCTCGTACTCCTTCCTCTATTTTCCCCACACTAACAAACCCATGAGGTTAGTTGGACTGAGAGAAAGTAACTAGTATAAAGTCAAATGTTGCGTGAAATAAAAACAAAATCCAACCATTCCCCAGCAAAACTAAGCAACTCTCAAGCTTGTTTGTTATGTTTTGTTTCCATCAATTTCAGAAAATATTTAACTTAATGATGTGCCGCTATCAATACCAGAAACTACTTATCAGATAATGCACCCAAGCTTTTTACATTGGCTTCATCTTTCATTGTATTAGCAATTCTTAAAAGATCCCTATCTTAACTTTCTGCCTCTGTAATGTTCTCTATCTTGGCAATATCTTGTTATAGGACTGTGCACTCAAGAAGTCAAATTGATTTTAATTCTAAAATGTAGATGTTTGTTCTGAATTCTGGATCATGTTTGATTTGGTTGAACATTCCAGGTCTATTCAGGGGTATCAGAACTTAAACTGAGTTTAACAAATCAACTGAGTTTAAGTTCTGCACAATACTTGCAGAATAAAATAAAATTATCCTCTGAGTCGAGCTCAACTTCTGTTGTTTTCATGATGGGTCAATAATATGGAAGTGGCTTATCACTGCTTGTCATGCCCCTGGTGGTGACTGACTCTGAAGAAGAGGAGAAACAGCCAACAGGGAGTGAGAGTGTGCCTGCAGAGGTGGTGGAGGAGGCTGGGAAAGGGCAGAGCAATCAGAGGAGGATCCAGGCCCATCCCCTATCCATCCTAGGTCACGCAGGGAGAGGAGGATCAGGGAAAAAAGTAAGGTCTACTCAGGAGGAAATTACCATGATCCTCCTCGTGGCTTGCAGCTGGGAGCTATGTATATAAGTTTGTAACTGCGTAGTCAGAATTGCTGNGCTTGCAGCTGGGAGCTATGTATATAAGTTTGTAACTGCGTAGTCAGAATTGCTGGAGTCAAAGTTTAGTGTTTACTTTGAAACAAGTTTATCTATTTATTAATTCTTCACATGGACTTTCCTCGGTTATTTTCCTGGAAATGTATGATTAGCTATCTTGGCTTGCTTCAGAATTCTTGTCAATGCGGTTTGTTTTGCTTTTTCAGAGATTCTTAACATAGTCTATAATGCTTTGAACTGACAGACTTGAACATTGGGCCTTATCTAACAAAATATAATTCAATAGTGAAAAAGTAAGAAAAACCAAATGCAGAGGTCAGAGGTCTCCAACCTTGGCAACTTTAAGACTTGTGGACTTCAACTCCCAAAATTCTCCAGCCAGCATATTTTGTAAGTGGTTTACCATTGTCTTCCTCATAGGCTGAGAGGCCTAACATCACTAAAGCCCATGTCACACTGCACCAACGGATGGAAAGAGGATGTAAAACTAAGAGAAACACTTGCCATCCGTTGGTTAACACGATTCATCCGTTCTGTACTCACTGCATCCGTTTTTCATTCTCTATATCCGTCCGGCATCCGTCGACTGAGGTTCCATCCACTCAAAATGTCTTGAGCTGCTCAAAACTTTTTGAGTGGAAAATGTATCAAACGCGTCCATTCTGCATCTGCAACGCATACGGGGAACATCCGTTCTACATTCATCCGTACCGACGCTATATCCGCCTAGGCATCTGCTGCACATCCGCGCAACTCAAATCTGCTCCAGCGGTAAATGGACACAGGGAGGAGCGAAACGGACGCGCAGCGTTAGTAGCATGGACGGAGAAAGGATGAAAGCAGATGCAGCTCGCATACAAAGCATTTAAAATGGAAAAAAAAGTTTGCAGAGCGGACCTATCTCGGATATTAAGATGTCTGCAGGATGTCCTAGAGGATGCAAAAGGACACCTAGTGGAAAACCTATATTGCCTATAAAAAAAGGGGAGGAACTCACCTGGATCTCACTTTCAGTCCAACAGCCCTGCGGAGCAGACCTCTGCAGCCTTCATCTGGCTCTTGCTCTTTCACAGCATCCAGTCATCTCCACCATGGATCTTCACACCACTCCTTTTGGTAGCCACCATTGTTCTGCAACAGTGCGAAGCCATCTACAGGCTCTTTCAAACTGTTCTACGGGAAGAAAAGGAGGCGCAAGAAAGCCCAATGACACGCAAGATGTGCCCTACTTCATCGTGGGGGAGGACGCCTTCTCCCTCAGAACCTACCTCATTGAAGCCCTACACTTCCAGACTCCTCACCCGTTGAAAGAGAGGATCCTCAACTACAGGCTGTCCAGGGCAAGGCGGGTGGTGGAGAACGCCTTTGGCACCCTGGCCAACAGGTTCCAGGTACTTCTCACCACCATGCAGCATTGCCCAGAGACCATGAGGAGGATCGTGGAAGCTTGCTGCATCCTGCACAATCTCATGTGCACCGCTACCCAGTGTGCAGAACAGGCTCGTGGACCTCCAACAAGGCTGGTGAATGGAGGTAAGGGTGAAGCCTGATAGACACTGTGGATTGCTGCAAGGCCCCAACAGGCTTCACGTGAAGGGAAGAAGAAGCACAACCTGCTGAGACACTGGTGAAACTCCCCAGCTGGAGTAGTGGAGTGGCAAGACAGGATGATAGATGATTAATGGATGCTTCCTTCAGCCTATCTCATCACACTGATGAGATTGGGGCCATGTATGTTGGTGGCCTACAATGAACAGGGCATTTAATAAAGAGTTATGTTTATGTTGACATGTATGGATGAATGATTACATTATTATTGATAATAAAGGCCCTAGGTGTGGCCCTGGAGGGTGACCATACAGTCCTACTATGCTTGCACTGGAGGTTATCTATCCCACAGCTATTACCCATCCCACAGGTATCCTTGCCCATCCCACAGCTATTACCCATCCCACAGGTATCCTTGCCCATCCCACTTCTATCCTTACCCATCCCACAAGCATGCAAAGGCTTAAACCATTTCTACAAGTTTCCACCAAGACTTATTGACAAAAATAAATGAAGCAAGTGTGTGAAACAAAGATAATCTTATTAATTAACAAGCTGTAAAAGAAAAATGACCCAGTTCAAGTGTCCAAAGCAAAAAATAAAGTCAACAGGTAGCCACCCCGTCTCTGGCACTCTCTTGGTCACTCGAGGGTGCCCAGTCTAGGGCGTGAAGGGTCCAGGTCTGTGGATCTTGGCTCTGCTGGAGTGCTGGTCTGATGCGCCACTGGGGTGCCTGCCCCAGAAGACAAACAGGTGACGCGTGTGTTGAGAAGCTCTCAGACAGCTGGCTCAGCCCCATGATGTTGAGAGCCCCTTCCTCCAGGACATGGGGTGTCAGCCCCAATACTGATGACAGATGTACTGAGGCCCGGGCTTGGCTGTGGGGTGGAGGAAGGAGGAGTGTAGTGGGCTGTCTGGTGTGCAGCTGGGTGAGGACTGTGTCGTGGCATCGTGGCATGTGGCATCTGTGGCATGGCTGGCATCAGTGGCGTGGGTGCATCGTGGCATCAGTGCACCGGTGGGAGTCCGAATGTACCTGTGCCTGGACTAGTAACGGCTGCCGTGCTGCTGGACCTCCTGGAAGCCCATAGCCGTGTAGGGGAGGGCCTGTGGAAAGCCTTGGAAGGGCAGTGACATCAGCTGGGGGGAGGAGCAGGCCTGGACTGGGTGGAGCAGGGTTCAGCTTTGGTCTGGAGGTTTTGTGAGAAGATCGGTGATCCTGTCCTTCACCACCTTGGTACTGGGGTTCTGCATGTTCATGAGGGTCTGACTGACATAGGTGAGGAGGGCTTGCAGTTGGAAGATGGGGCGTCGGGTGTGACACAGCATGACAGAGGAGATCTACGCTGCTCCTGATGGTTGTCTCTTATCTCCAGCAGGACAGTGTGGCTCTGCCCCTCCGGTCTGCCTCTCTGCCTTTACTGTGGAGGTGGCGAGCTGGGGTGGATGTGGATTGGGCTGTGGTGAAGTTGCCGTCTCCTTTCTCCCACTGCATCAGGGGGTCCTCACGCGCTCCGCTATGGGTAGTACAGCTGTCAGGGAGGTCTCCGTCGTGGCACACTCCACAGTACCTGCCTGGACACAGGAGCTGACTTTGCCAGAAGAGACTGGCTCTCAGCAGTCTGCCTGAGAGGAGGGTTGTGGAGGGGCTGCTCCTCAGTGGCGATCTCACCCTCAGGAAGCTACACTTGGCCATCACGTAGCTCTCTGTCCGTCAGCTTGACCGCAGCCTGGCCAGATTTGTTGAGTGCAGCTTCCCGTATCAGGTGTGCAATGTGCTTCCACCAGGCGAGGAGCACCTCGACGTGTAGCCCAGCTCTCTGCCTTCTCTCTCCAAGCAGCCTGCTTCCTTTTTGGTGTCTCGATAGAGCCGGTGTCCTTCGCCATAGATACTCTTCTCCCTCAGCCATCCGACACTCGCCTCCTCATGTTTCCTATTCTATGGTTATTGCCTCCTCTCCCGTTCACGCGTATCCCTCTTCTTCCCTTTGACAGGCATATGGGGCCATCATCAGAGGGGCTTCGAGGTTGTAGGGGGCTGCTCCTCCACGACCACCACCACCACCAGCAGCAACAAACAACAGTAGCAGCAAAAGCAGGACCAGCAGGACCAGCACCAGCACCACAGGACCAGGAGCACCAGCAGGACCAGCAGGAACCAAGGGAGCACCAAGCAAGGACCAGGAGCACCAGCAGGACCAGCAGCAGCGCCAGCAGAGTAAGCACCAGCAAAGCACCAGCACCAGGAGCAGCGCAGCCAGAGTAAGCACCAGTAGAAGCACCAGCACCAGGAGCAGCGCCAGCCAGAGTAAGCACCAGCAAGAAGCACCAGCACCAGACACGCGCCAGCAGAGTAAGCACCAGCAGAACCCCCAGCATGAGGAGCAGTGCCAGCAGAGTAAGCACCAGCAGAAGCACCACCACTAGAACAGCATCAGCAGAAGCACCAACCAGAGAAAGCATCAGCAAGTTAGCACACACCAGAAGCACCACCGACCAGAAGCAGCATCAGCAGAAGCACCACCCCCCCCACCCCCAGAAGCAAGCACCCCCCCCTCAGCAAAAGCCCAGCACCGAAGATCGAGCCAGGGCAGCAGAAGCCCAGCAGAAGCAGATCAGGCCAGTGGTGGGAGGGTGGCTCTGTCCCTCTTGCCAGGCCTGCAGCAGATGGCAGAGGCTTCCGTTTCTTCCCATGGTTGTTGGTTGCTGGCTGGCTGGCTGAGAAGCTGTGTCTGGAAGCAGTCTTTCCTCTTGAATGGTGACCTGCTTGGAGCTGCTTCCTTTATATCCGCGGGCTGATGCAATGCATCCTCCCCGCATGCGCATGAACACTAGGCATCCGCTTAGGCTTCCACTAGGCATCTGCTAGGCTTCCGCTCTGCATCCGCTAGGCATCCTCTAGGCTTCCGCTCTGCATCCGCTTTATCCGCTCAGCACCGCTCTGCATCTGCCTCTTCCGTTCCGCGTCCGCTTTGCTGTGCTCCCCCGGAAGCCTTGCGGATGTGCCATCCGCTCCCATCCGCTTCCATCCGCTAGGCTTCCGTGGAGCATCCCCTTTCCACCGCCTACGTCCTCCCCTGTCCATTCCTTTCCATGTTGTCCACTCTTGGTTATGCAAATTTGGGGCACTTTTGAGAGCGGATAACAATGGATGGAACATTTTTCTCATCCTCTGTGTCCTTTTTACAAACGTTTTGCATCCGTCAGCCAGTGTGACAGGGCCTTAAGGTGGCTACATGCCAATGGCAGGATTAGAACTCCTGGTCTCTGGAACTTTAGCCTGATGTCTTAAACCACTACACCAAATCGGCTCTTGTTGTATAATTAAATGAAAATGTCTTTATGAATCCTAGGCATTTATCAGCTAAAAAGGAATGTCACAATTTAGCATAGTAAAATAAGCAAAATATATCCATGCTTATAATTAAGTTGTGAAAAACATAACTAGTTGACTTCATAACAATTAAACCTGGGTTAGGGTTCGGGTTAGGGTAAGAGAGTGTCACGAAGAGACCCAGGTTCAAGTTCATCCTCAGCCATGGTAGTTCAGTGACTGAAACTGGATCTTCTCTTTTCTCAGTCCAATTAATCTTACAGGATTTTTATGGTAAGAATAGAAGCACTGTTTAGATACCACTTCAAACTCCTGAACAAGAAGCAGGATATAAAAGTGCTAAATGAATGAAGATATGGATACTGTTTTGTGAAGTATTATGCCTGTACACAGTATATTATTTTCAGTAGTAACACCCTCATAAATATCCAAAAGCACTGAAGCTGCAAGAAATAATCACAACTGAAAATCTGCCAAGTCTGCCTGGTTGCAAAGTGATTTTTAATGGGAAGGGAAGGGAAGGGAAGGGAAGGGAAGGGAAGGGAAAGGAAAGGAAAGGAAAGGATAGGAAATGATACCTATTTTATATTCTAAACAACATCTGGCATAATTTAAGATGATCATGAAGATCAAACTGGGGTTAGCATTTATTGCATGCAACACTTATTTGTATTAACTACTTGAGACTGGTTAATATGCATGAGAAATAATTGCATACTATCCAAATTATAAGTGGTGTCACATGTGTCAGTTCTAAGGCAACTCCTGGGAGTAAATTGCCAATAGGCAAAGCTTGACATTTATAAACAGAAGAAACAAGATCTATGGTTTTTTTATGCAGTATTTGTAAATATGAAAAATTAAAACCTTTAACAATGTAAGTTTCCTCAATGGAAAGCAAGGGGGGGGGGGATTTCCTTCAAATTACTCTCCTGAAGTATTCTTGCAAATGTGGAATTATATGTTCCTAAACATTCATTTTTAATTTAATTAAATTTAATTGCCCCAAATATGCAATTTAATTGAGTTCATCTATCCAAATCTATTGCTTTTTCAAAAAACAATATGTATCTGCATTCAGTTTAATTAATTGAAGTACATATCTAAGTATTCTCAACACAGAATAAGTTATTTCCATTGGTTATCATTGAATTGTCCTAAGAAAACTGATGTTTATGCTAGCTCACAAAACCATCTATTCAGATTTGGAGAAATTTATGTTATACCCAGAGAATGTTTCAGAACTCATGTTTATCAGTAAATATTGTAATTTGCATTTATCCTCATTACTTGCATGTATCAGGCAGGAATTTTACTATTGTGATCAGTAAAAATACTAAGAAGAGAGTTCCAGAGAGGAATTAAAATTACTTTTCAGAGGTACAATAAAAACAATAGAAAATCTGGAAGAACTTGTAAACTAAAAATCAGAAAGTCTGAAGGGAAAAGAAGAAAGTACATGAGAGCTGAGTACAACCTAAGGATTTTCAGGTTTGCAATAAAACACCTTCTATATTTGAATGGTTTCAGTGTTGTTTGGAAATTGAAAACACTAATCTAATAGATCCCAGCAATAAATGTCCTAGGGCTTTGACAGAACCTATCTTGCAGATTGCAATATACTGGAAATGTATACCTTTTCAGAAAGAGGTCTGACAGATTATTAGAAGTTTGGGAGAAGATGGTTTCGAGAAAAGAGGAGACAAACATTTTCTTGACTAGCTCGAATAATTTTCTCTTACTGCCATAGCCACTTTCAAGTTCCAGACTCTGAATACTCATAGATTCCAATTCTTTCCCCTATTTTCAGAAAAAAAAAAGAAAACATTTCAGAGGACAGCAAGCGTTGCCTGAGAACTGATCTGACTTAGTGATGACAGACATTGTCACATGGCATTGCAACAGAAGCCCGGAGATGGTGAACCTTGCTATTAAAATTGAGCTTATGAGGGGAAATGCCAAAGGCTGCAAGAAACTATAACTATAATCACCATTAGCAATGAGATTTGCTCAGATGCTTTCTGAATTTCACAATGAAAATGTCCTTCTAACTTTATATCCTTTGAAAATTTAGGGGGAGAAATCTATGCTCAAGGAGAAATTGCTGGAGGAATATTTCAGCATGAAAAAAAATACTGATATAACTAGCAATTCTTTGTCTATTTTTCTGTCCTTGAAAAGTAAATATCTGATGTCTGACCTGTTTAAAATATTTTAACATGGCTTTCTACAAAAACAGTTATACGCATTTAATTTTAAAAAATTATTAATTGAAACATGGAAGACATGGGAAGTGAATCCACTCGCCAGAGTGTCAAACTGGCGACCCAAGGGCCACATGCATCATGTGCAGGCCACACCCACCCCAGTTCCACAAAGGCAAAAAAGTCACGGTACATTATGTGACATGATCAAGTTTGACACTTGTTCACTAGAGCAAGCATAGGGAATCTAGAGCTATACTTGTTGCTTAACAACAGCCTCCAGTGGTTCTAGATAATAATGCCAGTGCAGGGGGAATATAAAATAACAGTGTTCCATTCTTGCTTGAGAGTGATTATATTAGTAGACAATCATTAATTATGATCTGCTTATGGCTAGAAAGATATCAATTAAAAAATGAAAATCAATATTTAGAATTTTGGCACATATATAATCTTTTCTTAGTTTTGTATTTCTGGCATTATTCAACTTTACTGGAAGCAAATAATTATTTTTAGTTAATATTTTGCACAAAGCTGTTATAGAATATACAGAGAATATATAGAAATCCTTCTTATTAGCTGAGCAAATAAAAATAAAAATCAGACCATTAGTCCATCATAAAGCAGTTCCTTATAGACTATATAGACCCGTGATGGTGAACCTATGGCACACGTGCCACAGATGGCACGCAGAGCCATTTGTGCTGGCACGTGAACTGCAGGGAAACTGCAGTGCACACTGCACATGTGCGCACCTCACAGCTAATTTCTGACTGGTTTTAGCCTTTTTTGGCTTCCCAAAAGCTTGAGGAAGGCTTCTGCAGGCTTCTGCAAGCTTTGTAGGCCGAAAACTAGCCCTGTTTCATCACTTCCAGTATTTTCTGAAAAAAAGAGAAAGTGACGAAATGGGACTAGTTTTGGGCCTGCAAAGTGTTCCGTCCGGAAAAACGCGAGGTAGACCGGGTTCCAACAACAAAGTCTTTATTATGTACAGCAGTTGAGAAACGGAACATTGGCTTAAGCCGCAGCAGCCTTTTTATAGGGATTTGCCTGCCGGCTTGTAGCCAATGACAGGTATTTAGT
>BHFT01031935.1:0-10334 GCA_004320025.1 Laticauda laticaudata
TACACAGATCTATACCTAGAATAAAGAGCTGAAGTTACGCTGGTCTCCTGTCTCCTGATTTCCCGCGCTTCTACAGTCTTCTTTGCATAAAATAGGTAAAAACTCATTACTTTCCTATCTGTTTAGATTGGTTTAGTATCTGACAATCTGTTCAATCTGACGAAGTGTGAAGTACCTGTTTGCTATGTCAGCTTCAGAAGCTTTTTGATAAAGTAGATTCCTACTAATTGTTTTATTGCCCTGCAATCCATTTAAGTCCTATAACCAGACAAGGTACATATAATCTTCTGTGAACCCTATTCTAAGCAAAATCCCAACATAATGCTGAACATCAGTTCAACAACCTTTTGAGGGCACAAGTTTCACATTCATGGACTATTGGCTTTTTCCTGTCTCCTGTATGCTACTTTACTAACAAGATACAAAAAGTAAGTTGTCTCAGTAAGCCAAAACATTTTTCAGAATTTGAGACCCATATAAATTGGGACCAAGGTTGATGTTTCTGTCTCAGGCTTGAAGTATTATAGGTTTGCTCATTCACCAACCCCTGATGTTTGAAATGGTAATAAATAAAGTGGTAATGGTAATAAAGTTATTAAATTAATGTGCTACAGTTCTCAATGCCCATTATATGTAACAGTTCTGGAAGATTCTGGCAATCTTTTTTCAGACAAATGCTTTTGCAAAATCTTATTAGCTTTCTAAGCTTAAGAGTGATATTTGACTTTTGTCTGAAATTAAATTCACAAAGTTATTTTAAAAAAAAATAGAAAAAAGCACCAGAAGTTAGAATGACTTAATCTCCTAAACAGAACAGAGGACACTTCTGAAATTACTTAATAATGACTATCTAGATAGCCTAATCCCTATATTAAAGGGCTATAAGTCCTTTAGGCTATAACACCCCAATGACCTATGGTACAGAACTGTACCGACTATCACAGTCACCATTACTCAACAAATCCAGTCCCCTGTCAGGATTCCGCCAGCTACCTCAATTAAATCATGAGTTGTGAGCCAAACTTCCAAAACTTCAGAAGGATTTATTGGGAGTTAATATGTCCGACACTGCCTGGGTGAATCATAATTCATATTCTCCAATGAGGCATATCCATAGCCAAGAATCATCAATCAAGTTCTCCAGTTAAAATTTTGCACCGCAGAAACTTCAGTCACTAGTTACTATCTTTGAAAACTATTTATGGAATGCACTTTCAGTTTCCAACCTGCCACACTGCTCTTTCAAACCCCTTTCCCCCCTCCCTTTCTGTTGGCAACTCTAAAAAGACCATAGAAATATTTTATGAGTTGATATCCCACTTCATAAGATCAAAAAGACTCTGGAGTAAGGGTCTCCAACCTTGACAACTTTAAGATTTGTGAACTTCAACTCCTAGAGTTCCTCAGCCAGCTTTAGGTCAACAAGTTGCCAAGATTGGAGATCTTTGCTCTAAACAGTTGCAGCTGAAATAGGCATTCACTCCATCAACTGGTCTACAGTAATTCAAGCTTCCAACTATTAGTGAAAGAAACTTTCAATAGATAAGAATATTGGAAGGAAAAGGAATCTTGTTGAACAGTCAGGCATGACCCACCCTATGAACTGGTTAAATTGGCTTACCAATAACATCTCATTCCATGAATGTTCACTTCCATATTTAATCTCAGATGGCCATCAAGCTAACAATTTGTTCAAGAAAAGGGTTCTGGATATTAGTGCTTAGTTGAATAGAGAAAGAGATACTTGTTAACATAAAATGGCTGCCTCAGTAAAAAAAAAAAAATAGAGATCTTACAACGAGAAAAAATATCTAACTGTGCGGTTGAGACAGGGCCAAAGAACAGCATTAATCAGAGCAAGATTTGAGCTCCTGGATTCTATGCTAAAACACAATTTCATCAAGTACCTTATCCAGAGAGAATAAGTATATTTATTTATTTATTTGTCGATTGCTTACAACATAATAGGTATAAGTAAAAACATAGTTATGAATACATGNGGTATAAGTAAAAACATAGTTATGAATACATGGATACATATAAGAAAAATAAAAAAAATATAAAAGAAACAATAGGATAGGGATGGTAGGCACGTTGGTGCGCTTATGCACGCCACAAACAGAGGGCATAACTCATATCCTTGTTGACTGCCAATGGTATGCTTCAGCCAGCAAACAGTATTTAAAGTCACTAATTGACAGCATAGCCTTAAGGTACTCCATATATAAGATATTTTACTTCTTTCAAGGGACACAAACATGGAGTATAAGAAAGACTGCCAAGTTTACTGTTAAAGCCCCTGTCACACAGCACCAACGGATGGAAGGATGTAAAATGGAGAGAAACACTTGCCATCCGTTGGTTAACGCGATGCTTCCGTTCTGTACTCACTGCGTCCGTTTGTTTCATCCTGCTCTATCCGTCCAGCAAAAATCAGTCGATGACATTTCAATCTGCTCAAAAAGTTTTGATGCGCTCGCACGACGCATCCACAACAATACCCTTTTTATCTCCCGAACCCCGTAAAACTGTATCATACGCTGCTCTGTTCTACATCATTGCAACGCATATGGCGGAAACGATCCTGTTTCTAACATCCGTCATCCCATCCGTTAATGCATCCGCTATATCCGCCTAGGCATCACTCACAGCCATCGCGAGCGCTGCAACCTCGGCATTCTCCGCTATCCAGGAGTACAACGGACACAGGAGGAAGATGGAAACGGAACGGCGGAATGACAAAAAGCATTAGTAGCCACGGATGGAAGAAAGGAATGAAGCAGAGATGGCAGCTCGCATTCAAAAAGTTAATTTAAACGGAAAAAAATGTTGAGCAGACGGGGACGTATTTTGGAATATTTAGGATGTCTGCAGCCATGCCAAGAGAGGATGCAAAAGGGACAACCGAGCAAAACACTATATTTCCCTATAAAAAGGGAGGAAGCGCATCACCCTATCACTTTCAGTTCAGCACCTGCTTGTCAAAACCTCTTCAGCCTTCATCTGGCTCTTGCTCTTCCACAGCAATCCAGTCATCTCCACAACTCCCTTTTGGTAGCCAACCATCGTTCTACAACAGTGCGAAGCCATCTACAGGCTCTTTCACCTGTTCTATCGCGAAAGAAAAAGGAAGGTGGCCAAAGAAGTATCTGGGTTCGAAGATGGATCGCCAGAAGAGCAGAGTAAACGGACTGTATAACAAGCTGATAGTGGAGCTGAGGAACAAAGACCCTCGTGCATTCCAGAACTTCATAGGATGCCAGCCAGCCATGTTTGACAGAAGTTGTGGAGCGGGTAAGACCCAGGTTGACCAAGCAGAGCACCAACTTCCAGCCCAGCCTGACCCTGGGCTCAAGGTGGCACTGACTCTGTGGCCACTTGGCCTCAGGGACCGACGTACAGGAGCATGCAGTACGGCTGGAGGTGCTACAAAACACCATCTCAGCATTGTGGTCAGAGAAGTGGCCTGCAGGCCATCATCGAAGAATACTGGAGAGAGCTGCCTCCAGGGCCACTCCATGAAGGAAGACTGGAAGAAAGTTGCTAGCTAGAGCAGTGATATCAGAAGTGGAACTCCCCCACAAACGTTGGAGCCATAGATGGGAAGCACACTGGTCTTCAAAGCTCCAGGCAAGTCAGGGTCCACCTATTTCAACTAAGTCTCCTCAGCCATTCAGCACCCTCATCCTCATGTTCTCTCTTCGATGGAGTATTGCCTCCTCCCCCGTTCTCGTCTCTAACCCTATGCCTCCCCTCTGGCAGGGCCATCGGGGCCCTCATCAGAGGGGCTTCGAAGGTTGTAGGGGCTGCTCTACCCACACCACACTTACCAGCAGCAGCACAACAACAATAGCAGCAAAACACAGGACCAACAGGACAGCCAGCAACCAGCAGCACCAGCAGCACCAGCAGGATCGCCAGTAGCTAGCAGCAGAGTAAGCACCCAGCAGCGGAACCAGCAGGACCCAGCAGGACCAGGCCACAGACAGCACACGAGCGACCACACAGCCGCAAGAAGCCCATAAACCCGCACCAGCAGCACGACACCACGAGGCGCCGAAAGACGACACACAGAGCACACAGGGACACGCAGCTAGAAGACAGCACCAGCAGAAGCACAGCGAGCACAGCGAGGCACAGCAGACAGCTAGCAGAAGCACTCAGCACGCAGAAGAGTCAGCCCCAGCAGCAGCAGCAGAGAAGCCCCAGCGAGAAGCAAGAGTCAGGGCCAGGGGTGGGATGGTGGCCCTGTCCTTCTTGCCGGGGCTCGGCAGCAGATGGCAGAGGCTTTCTCTTCTTCCCATGTTGTTGTTGTTTGCTGGCTTGGCTGGAGCTGTGTCTGGCAGCAGGTCTTTCCTCTGAATGGTGACTGCTTGCGAGCTACTTCCCTTTTATATCCGCGGGGCTGACGCAATGCTCCCCGCATGCGCTCTGCATGCACTCTGCATCCGCTAGGCATCTGCTAGGCGTCCGCTCGGCATCCACTCGGCATCCGCTCCTTCCGCTGCGCGTCCACTTCGCTGTGCTCCCCTGGAAGCCCTGTGGTGTGCCATCCGCTTCCATCTGCTTCCATCCACTAGGCTTCTCGTGGAGCATCTGCTTTACATCTGGCTACGTCCTCTCCCCGTCCGTTCCTTTCCGTTGTTTGTCCGCTCGTGTTTAATGCAAATTTGGGGCACTTTTGAGAGCAGATAACAATGGATGGAACATTTTCTCATCTGCTGTGTCCTTTTTACATACGTTTTGCATCCGTTGGCCAAATGTGACAAGGCCCTTAAAGCTGTTCAAACTGAGATTCAACTTGATCAGATTGGGACCTACTGCCAAGGGGATGATCTTACCTGATTATTTTCAATGGAATAATTTATTCCCAAATAGGTATTATTTTGTGTATTTTATTTATTTTTATTTGTAAAGCGGTTATAAGATAACAGGTATAAGTATAAAACATAGTTATGAATACATGAAATGGATACATCTAAGAAAAATAACAAAGAAAAACAATAGGACAGGGATGGTAGGCAGGTTGGTACACTTATGCGTGCCCCTTACAGACCTCTTAGGAAAGGGGTGAGGTTCATTAGCAGATAGTCGAAGGTTAAAGTTTTTGGGGTTTGGGAAAAACCACAGAGTCAGGTAGGGTAATTCCCAGACATTGACCACTCCTGTTGCTGAAATATTCCTGCCAATCAAGTTTGGTGTGATTTAACCTTGAGTTTGTATTGATTGTCTGCTCTCTTGTATTGTTATGGTTGAAGCGAAGTATTATTATTTTACCTCAAATGGTCACAGTTCTGAAATATCAAGGCATTACTTTCAGAGAACACAGTTTTTTTTTTTTTTACAAATTCTTAGTTTTCTGAGCTTCAGAGTGATGTGACTTTTTCTCTGAAATTAATTACACAAAACAATTTTTTTTAAAAGAAATAGAACAAAGTATCAGAAGGAAGAGCTATTTTCTAACAGCTAAATGGGATAGCTATTTAATATGTTGACATATTATCAGCCAAGAACAGAAAACTATTATCCTTCTTATCTTTTCTTCTACCTTCCATTCCATTCCATTCTATTATATTATATTCAAAACTGTATCTCTAATTTTGTAGGACTTCAATTTCCATCATACCCAAACAAGAGAAGGGAAAGTGAGATAATTATAATCCCAAACACTTGGAAAACTTGCTAAAATATATTATTTTTGTCAACGTTGTTATACTCTGAAGTACATCAGACATACAGATAATACAGAATCGTAACTCTACAAAAAGAATATTTTTTCTATTCAGCTTTGTTTCGCTCTATTCTTTTTTTTTTTTTTTNTACAAAAGAACACGAGTTTCTTATATGGAAGCAATTTTTAGTGCTGCTATAAAACAACTTTTAATTTAGAAAACCAAGAAAGTAGGTTCCTAGATGGAAATCAAAACACGCTAGTAATGCACACATGGTGTAGTTACATTGTTCTATAACAGATTACACTGTGCCAAGTTTTGTTTATATTAGTGGGAGAGACGTCAGAAAAATTGTTCATGTATAAAACATCTGAATCAAACCTTCCTTTGTAATTACAAAGCTTAAAGTACGGTAAGGATAACAATTTGTATATTTTAATCTAGAGGTGAGGGACCTCTGTCACATAACAGCTTGGCCCAGATCAGGAAGGGGAAACAGAAGAGAAGCAAATAATTGAAAGGCAATTCACAGAAAAATGAAATTTGTTTCATTGTCACTTAAGGATGTCTTCTCATCTGTCTAGAGGAGGAAAGTCAATTTACAAATGAAACCTGAAAGCTAGAAGGCCATCACAGAAAGACCAAAGGCTAATTTCCTTTTTAATAAAGAAGTCTGTCTGTGTTAGAGCTGTGCATGCTTTGGAAATGATTCCGAACAAAAATCTTTGGATTTATGCAAGCAATATACTTTTCTACTTTTCATGAAAGCAGTCTAATTCGTCTCCACCTGACTTCTGTGCAACCTTAAGAAGGAAAGAAAGAAAGAAAGAAAGAAAGAAAGAAAGAAAGAAAGAAAGAAAGAAAGAGGGAGGGAGGAAGGAAGGAAAGAAGAAAGAAAGGAACAAAAGAAAAGAAAATGTACCTGTTTCCAGAACTGCTTTAACTTTACTGGCTTGGCTGGTAAAAGCTTAGACATTTTTTTTCTAAGGGAAAAAAGCCAGGGAAAAATTAGGTTGCTTTTTTGAAGAGAACAGGGGTGCTGTATTTATACGAGAGTCAACTCAATTCTTGCAAGTCATTTTTTCAAAAAGTGTATTGCCCATGTGTGTACATGGTCCCCTTCACTTTGTATGGATTTGTTATTATGTCATTGATTTTTTTCATCCAAGAAATGCCAAAAAGTTCAATATTATGAGATTTCTGCCAGCACAGTCAGGCTCTTGCAACAAAGGTCTGCAAATATGCCAAGACTTCTTACCAAAAATGCTTGAACCAACCCCCCCTTCCACCCTCATGAATTTAATATCATGTTATTCAGTTGTTCTAGTTGTGTAACCTGTCTATCATTTGTTTCCACATCTGTAGTAACTACTACTGTTAGTATGGGGTCAAAACAACCATCCACCTTACCCACAATGACAATGAAAAGGAACATTCCAATATTAGGACACCTTACATCACCCCAAAACTGATGAAGGATCCTCAGCCTGGGAATAAGCTTTGTACCTGGGCAAATCTATTGTGTACAACATAGCAACAATGCTAATAAAATTCATAGTGCTGGGCTGTGTTCTTTCTCATTGTCTGCCTAATAAATGCACAAAATTTATTTCATTTGTCATTATATATTTATTAAGCAAATCTATATAGCCACCCATCTCACCAAAGATGCAACATTAGAAATCCAGTAGAAAATGTAGAAAATATGCACAAAATATACTCCACATAGAACACAGAAGAAGAAAACACAAACTATGTGAACAATGTAGTTACTTAGTGCTTAAGAATAAGGCTCCAAAAATTTATGAGCGCATTTGTCAATGCATGTGGGTTACAGAAATTGACACCATTGCCCTATTCTCTTCTTTTCTCCCCATAGTGTCCCATTTCATGCAAATTTGTTTTATGCAAAGTTTTGAGGGAACGTAACACTTGCATGAAAAGATGGAAGTGTGCTTTGATGATGGTAACAATGGTGTAACAAGGGCACAGTTCAAACAGATCCCCATTTTTCAAAGGCGATAGTACTATTCTTTAAGCCCCATCTATATAAGGTGGATCAAAAATTGCTTTCAAAGTGAGGTTTAGAGCAGGGGTCCCCAACCACTGGTCCCTGAACCAGTACCGGTCTGTGGATCATTTTTTACCGGGCCGCAAAGCTTGGGCGCCGCCATCTTGTTTCAATGGCGCTTCCTGGTTTTTGGTTGCTTCTGGGTTTTCTGTTGGAAAGTGCTTCCAGGTTTTTGGCTGGAAAGTGGCATTTGGGTGCTGAAGGAATCCTCGTGTCCTCGTTTTGTCGAAGGTGGGGGCGGTGGCTTCAAACGAAGAGCCGTCCCGATGGCTGTGGAGTCTCGCGTTACTCAGGTACTGGTCCGTGGAAGAATGAATAATTGTGAAACTGGTCCCTGGTACAAAAAGGCTGGGGATCACTGGTTTAGAGGACAATAAATACTTAATGAAACAATTCTTTATAACACTCAGCCCCTGAAGGCATGAAGCCAGCAGAAGATATGAACAATAGTGAAGATTTTGCACTTGAAACAGCTGCAGCAGCGGTACCCCTGGCCCCTTCAGAAGGATTTCATGATGATAATTGGAAGCTTTTTCTCATTCATCCTGAGCTTGCCAGGAAAATTTAAGAGTCAGTGTTAACTTGTTTCACATTGGATGAAGATTGTTGAATTGCATTGTAAACCATTTTTTTTAAATTCATTGGATGTTTGGTTGCCCTCTGAAGACCAAATCTTTATAAAGTTGGTAACTTTTAAGTCCAGTTGACTTGCACAGAAGAGGTTTAAATGAAAGAATGTCACAATTCTGTATTAGCCCTAATTTTCAGGAATAAAAAAGGAGAAAAACACAAAAATGTCCTTCCTATAGCTAAAATGAAGATGTTTTAATTTTCATTATGTGAAACTACTTATAATCCTTCCCTACAATGGACAGGTCTTACTGATAGGAAGCTTATGCAGAAATTTTGCTAAATGTAAATCTTCAATAAGACTAATAGATTTATTATGAAGACAGCTGGTATATATTACATATGGCTACATTACAGATGTAGCTATATGATGTTGATTTCTTTTTAATACAGAGAATCTTTATTTCAATATGTATGCTGCCTTTCCAAATAAATATTTTGAAATCACAATTTAAATTATTCAAACTAAAAAAGAAAGTTTTTTTTAAAGCATATAACTAATAGTAATTTCTAAGCCACAAAAAGTAAAACAGCACATATTCGATTAATTAAATTCTTCTGTAACTATTTTGGGTGGACACATTTAGCTTATTAAGACTTTTTAAATTATTTAGATACTATTGATTTGGGTTTAACTCTTGTAAAAAAGCCCATTCTTTCTCTTCTCACCTTGCCTGTCATAATTTATTTATTAAGAATGTTTCCATGCTGCTTCTCATTTCTAATAATGAGAATTCCAGACTGAAACATCTGGACCACCTCAAACTTCTTTCAGCTCAGAAAATTTATTTCTGAAAACTACCAAACTGCCTCTCTGGGTTAAAGTTCATCTATCCATCCTTGAGTTGTTCCTAACTAGTAATCCTTTCATAAGCATGAAGCCAGTAAATCTTATTTATTTTATTTTATTCCATTTGCACATCATCCAACAATTCTGGGTAGTTATCCATATTCATGATGTATAGGCACAGTAAGGAAAAGGATTGATAAATTCCTCTATTCCTTTATTCCTTTATTTTCCTCCCTACAATAATTCACACATACCCCAGTATTCTTAGTTGCAAATTTTTTAAAAAAATAAAATGCCCCACACCTGGAACTTAGACTTTCTTTTTTTCTTTTTTTTTTTAAATATTTTATTAATTTTCCAAAGTTTAAAAACATAAAATAAAACTATATGCATTGTTATCAACATCAAGACATCATGTTCATGTACGTTTTTCAATATATTACTTATTCCACTACCATTACATCTTACTCTTGTTACAAATCAATCTATTTCATCTTACACTTCAATCTTTTATATAACATATATACATATTTACCTACTTCCTCATCCTTTTCCTAATTGCCATTTTATTTTCTTTTTATTTCTAAACCACTCATACCAAGCATCCCATGCTCTATGATATATTGAATCTTCTTTGTCTTTTAATTTCAACGTTAGCCTGTCCATCTCTATACAGTCTATTATTTTCTTTATAACCATGCCCTCTGTTTGTATCTTTTTCTCCTTCCAAAATTGAGCATATGAAATCCTTGCAGTTGTTAGTATATGTAATATAATGTGAAGTAGACTTTCAATTGTAACATAACTTCCTCCTATGCCAAACAGAACAAAGAGGTCTTTCATATTTTCCTGTAACATGTAACCCAAGAAGGCCAAAGCTGACTGATCTCTACTGAGAGGGAGTTTCAAAGTGTGAAGATACCCACATCTGAGGCCTGTGACTGTGTTGAAACCTGAAGGTAATTGATTCTCTTTGACCTTCTTTGCACATAGATAATACTGGAGGAAATGAGATAACTGGAGATAACAGAATAACCAGGTCTGGAGCTATATAGGACCTTAAGGGCCTGTCACATAGGCCGATGGATGCAAAAAGTATGTAAAAAGGACACAGCGGACGAGAAAATGTTCCATACGTTGTTATCCGCTCTCAAAAGTGCCCCAAATTTGC